>PVKC010010556.1:0-12289 GCA_004027635.1 Crocidura indochinensis | reverse complement strand
AGCAGGTAGGCCATTTGCCTTGCTGCAGTTACCCAGGTTCAATCCCCAATACCACATGTGGCCCCATGGGCCAGGAGTGAACCCTGAGTACTACCAGGTGTAGCCCCCCTAAAAATAACAATAATGAAATAACTAAGAATTTTCTTCTTTTCTCATAAATTTTTGTAAATTTTCAGAATCTAAATTATACCATTCCAAAGCTGTTTGGTAGACTTTATCTTACATCCTGTGGGCTCTGTGAGCATTATTCCTTATAGCAATATATCCTTCATTATATTGCACTATCATTTTTTTGGTTTGTTTTTGAGTCACAACCAAGGGCGCTCAGGAGTTACTCTTGGCTGTTCACTCAAGGATCACTCCTGGCTGGCTCAGGGAACCACATAAGATGCTGAGGATTGAACCTGGGTCAATCTTGAGTTGCCCACATGGAAGTCAAATGCCTGCTGCTGTGCTATCACCCTGGCCCCACATTGTCATATTTTTATCTACTACTGTTGATGTACAGTAGTATTCTTGGTAGGAGCTTTGTCTTAATATCTGGAACAGATAGAATAAGAAGTGTTCCTACTTCTTATGGGTAAGAGAATGGGTAGATAGACAATTTGCACAGTGTTAGATGCCTTGGGCTATGAAAGAGTATCTTGTAATCCTATGTCTGAAAGAAATCTCTACACTAAGAATCAACCAACTAAAATGTTGATTAACACAGTCCTGGTCATTTTATAAGTTCCAGTGTCCTTATCTAATAAATAGCATTTTCTGCTCTGTCATACACTGAGTCTATGACAGTCTAAATCATACACTTTTTTAGAACTGGAAATATTCCAAAACTTGTTCTGCCTCAAAGAGTGGTCATTATTCATATGTCACTGTATTTGAAAATGTGACTAGTGCAATGATGGGACTAAATTTTGTAATTTTGTTTCATTTAATTTTATATTTAACATGTTGATATCTGCTCCTATCATCAGAGGATCACTGTTGAGTTGATTTAATTAACACAAATTGCAGTGTTGGCATATATGTATTAAATAGCTGCATGCAGTTAGTAGCTATCATATTAGACAATACAAATGTGAACTATTATTTTTACCCTATATTTACGTCAGTGTACTGCTTCTGCACAATATCCAAGGCCTCATCATGTCTGCTCAAACTGTATAAATCATTTCTGTTCAGGGATATAAAAAAAGCACCTCTGTAAGGTACTTACCATCTCCTCTATTTTAATTAAATGTAATTCCTCTACTATGACACTTACAAGGTTGAATTCATTCAGAATTATGGTAATCAGCAAAGGTGCCCAATCAAGAGATAAATTTCTGTTGATTAATCTCAAAAATATGATCTGATATACATCTTATTTCCTGTCTGTGTCCTCAAAGTTATTACACTATTGAGGGAAGGAATGCAATCATATTGCATTGATTACCATATGTTTTGAAACCATATGTCTTGTAATACCTAGAATTTTGCCTGGCACTTAGCAAGGGCTCATTAATAATTATTAATAAATCATATGGAGAATGAAGCAAAACATTACAGTTCCATACATAAACTCTCATATCCCATGACTTTATTCCCCAAAGCCTATCTTCCTATCCAAAATTAACCAGGAACCTCACTCAATATTCAATATCAGATCAGTCTTGAATATATTCATTATTAGACCCTGTGCTGCTTACTCAAGCAAGACCCACATGCAGAAGACACAAGACAAAGTCTTACCCTCCCAAGTCAGAACACTAATATAGCAGGTAGGTTACGTGCCTTGCATGCAGAGGACCTGGTGACCCCTGGCATCCCATATGGTCTTCCCAAGCAATGCAAAGAGTGATCCCTGAGTGTAGAACCAACCAAGAGTAAGCCTTAAGCACTGCTGGGTGTGGTGCTCAAAAAAAAGTTCTTCCCCTCAAAAGAATTTATATAGCAGGAAATAGAGATACCTACAATCAATTCTAATCTAAAAGCTACTTATTCCAATACTAAAAGACAGAAGAATAATCTCTCCATAAAGGATTCCAACCCCTACTCTACAGCTTCTCATTGAAAATGTAAGAACCTCTCATGGACTACATGTTGACATGGGATGGACCACCCAGAGTCAGTGAAGTCAGTGAAGTTTGTTTCCTAAATTAAAGTCAGGCTTGGAAACCAGAGGTCCTCCTTGGTAACAAACAATGAACACTGGTCTCCTACAGTGTGAAGGAAAAGAGAACAAAAAGCAGAATAAACCAGTATTTGTCAGAATAGTTGAGCCCAACATTCAAGCACTAACCAAAAAGATCTTCCCTGCCAAGGTTAGGGCTGATAAAAAAAATCCCTTATATAAGGGACAGACTAACTGAACTAACAGTAGCCTCCTGTCAGATTCCAGTCCACAAATTAGCTGAAAGTCTTGGCCTACAGAAGGGACTGACAGGAAGTAGCACTAGGACTAGAGAGAGAGCACACAAGACATAGCATTTGCCTCAAAGGCTATTGTAATGGCTACAGGCCTGGTTCAAGCCTCTGTATTACAATTAGTCCCTGAAAACTATCAGAATTCACTGCTGAGCACTAAGCTAGGAAAGTGACTTTTCCCTGGTAAAGGCCCATGCAAGACTGCCCTACCCCACTCCTGATTATTCATTCTATAGCTAGGTCTAGTTAAATCATCACATAGAATCACATTTTACCTAATAAAGAAAAAAAGGAACTGTATTTGGGGGGAAAAGGGGTTGGGGCCACAACTGATATTGCAGTGCTGGGGGGACTATATGGTGCAGGGATCAAACAAGGGTTGGCAGCATGAACGGTAAATGCCTTAATTTCTCTCTAACCCCAAAACACAAAATTTTGACAATTTAAGACACCATGATTTACAATACTGCTAAAGATAAAATTTCATAATGCGGGGCTCGGGAGGTAACATGGAGGTAAGGCGTTTGCCTTTCATGCAAAAGGTCATCGGTTCGAATCCCGGTGCCCCATGTGGTCCCCCGTGCCTGCCAGGAGCAATTTCTGAGCATGGAGCCAGGAGTAACCCCTGAGCACTGCCGGGTGTGACCCAAAAAAAAAATTTCATAATGCAACTTTCTCACTCAACACCTCTACTAGAATGCCCACTTCCCTGCAACTTTTGTACACCATCTATTTAGAAACTCTTCCCATCGAGGTGGGTCTTGCCATATAAAGAGGAAGCCATCATAGTTTAGGATAAAAATCAGTTATAATACAAGCATCGTCCCTTCCTAATTCTGTTCCCCAGTAGAAGTATCAGAGATCCCTGTGGGAAAGAGTTGGAGGGACTAGCAGTGTGCACAACTGCTAGGGTAATTTTTGCTCCTCCTTTAGGGGATGTGGCCTCTTCTTCAGTCATAAAAATAGACAAAGGGCTATGCTAATGAAAAGTGCCCCATGTCAAGTGTCCCATGTCATGACTATCTTTGATATCTCTAATTGGTCACAAATTTCAGAGCCCTCTGACTGATGGCCTCTAAAAGCCTCCTGTTTTATGCCAATTGCCTGCACTCTTTGCAAATCAACTTCCCTACCCACTTTCTTTCAATGTTCCACTAATTATAATCATTGGGTTCATTGAGCTCTTACTGTGACTGCATCCCCAAATCCTCTCTATGGTTTCCAAGTCCTTATCCCTGCGACTTTCCAACTGCCAATCTCTTCCCAGAGAGATAGGCAACCTCTAATTCCTTTCCAGGGTTTTATTATTGACATTTTCATTCTCTTTTTTTCCACTTTTTCTTCCTCTTTCCTTCCTGTTATTGCTGTTGCAATGACCAGGATCAAACCCACTCAGGACTATGACTCCACATGGAGCTTCTCTACACCTGTCACACACCACTGAAGCATTGGGGTATGTGCAGAAAACAGAACTATTGTGCACATGTGGGCAGCATTGAACATTCAGCAACAGCCCCACCCCAACAAGGCAAGCACTTTAGTCTTTGAGCTATTCTCTGGGTTCAACCTCTGAATAGTTAGTGAACTGGTGGCCCTCTCACTAATTCAGTCTTTACATCTATTGTCACAATGTCATCAAGTGGAGTTTCTGGGTTTTCTTGGCATAACCACTTTGGCACCTCCACTTTTCTGAGATTTTTATTTATTATAAATTTTTTCAGATTTCTTTCCATATTTTGGTTGCTGTGATGTACAACATTGTTAATAATGGTGTATAAGGCAACAATATCCCCACACCACACCCATCATTTGAATACTAGCCTCTACCAATGCACCCAGGTTCGCTTCCAGGTACCTCTCCCTTGGAAAACTCAGTTTTGCAGGCCTGTTCTCAGGAACTGTGATCATTGGCTGTTTTAATTCCTTACATGTGTTCTTATATTCCATATGTGAAGATCTTTCTGGAACTGTCCCTCTTCTTCACTCAGTTCCATTCCATACCAGTATATTGAAGGATTTAATTTTTTTCTTTCATTTCGTATCACATATTCTTCATCCACTCATCTATTCTTGGGCTATTGGGTTATTTCCAGATCTTGGCTTTTGTGAACATCAACACTAAATGAACATAGGAATGAAAATATCTTTAGGGGTTTGGGGGATAGAGGCCAATAAGTGGTATTTCTGGGTCATTTGGAAACTCCCTTCTTGATCCTGTGAGAAGTATTCATGCTGTCTTCCACAGTGGCTGAGTCAAAAGATATCCCCCCCTTACAATGGATGTGGGTTCCTTTCTTCCCCATATTTGTGCTCATGCTGGTTACTTATATTCTTGGTGACATCTGCCAATCTCACTGGTGTAAAGAGCATAACTCTTTGATTTGATTTTCATTTTCTTGATAATTATTGATGAAAAGCACTGGCCACCTTAAAGAAGATATGTAGCTATCTATGTTTTCTTTGAGGAATTCTTGATTCAGCTTTTCTGAGACTTTCATTCCCTTCTTTCTCCACTGACAGTGACAGTTCTGGCTCATAAGTCTCAGTTAACTCACGTTTTGCTTTTTCTATACTTCCAGGAGTCATCTTGGGGTGACCTTAGAGCATTCTCCATGGACATTATGATCAGAATGTGCAATGACCCTACAAACAAAATTGTGACCCATTGTATATATATGCACAAACACTGCAACACCCAATGGGCATCATGACATGTATGGGAGCACCATAATCAATCATGTATGTGAACCCTAATCAGTGTGAGGACAAATTAACAACAAAGGAAAAGAAAGGAGGAAAAAAAGAGAGGAAAAGAAACAACACTTTACAGGCAAGGAAAGGTTCTTCTCTCCATTTGAGTCCAATCCAAGACTGCCCTGTCCTCCTTCTTTGCAGAGAGGATTAGTTAAGTCATAATATAGAAACTCAATGTGCCAATATAAAATTATTAGTTGTCTAGGTTCATCAATAATGCCCTTCTTGGGGCCAGTGCTCTGAAAATGATGCTTAACCTTAGGGCGCCCCAACTCTTTGGATTATGATCATGGTACCCATGTATTTTTCAAAATTTCTCCAGGAGATATTAGTATGTGTATATATTAGAGTATGAGCACATATTGTACATTGTAATCTTCTTTCTGCCCATCCTATCCTACATCTTGGGGAAGGACTCTCCTACGGGCTGCTTCTTTTTGTTTGTTTGTTTTGTTTTGGGACCACACCCTGCAGTGCTCAGGAGTTACACCCATCTCTGCACTCAGAAATTGCTCCTGGCTCAGGGGACCATATGGGATGCTGAGAATCAAACCCAGGCCTATCCTGGGTCTGCTGCATGCAAGGGAAACGCCCTACTGCTGTGCTATCTCTTCAGCCCTGGGCTGCTCTTTTAAAAATGAAAACCTCACCAGTCACAGAGAACAATTGATGAGACCATGACACTTTGTATCCTGAATAGCGGTGATAGGGGAAGGATGCTGATGTGGAACCTGGACATTAATAAGTCTGTGGTCACTCTTGACATCTTTCAGATCTAAAAATAAGAAAACAAAAAGGAGAAGTATCCCCTGGCCCATACCCGACCTTCTGCCCTTCTATAGTTATTATTCTCAGCATGATGTAGGGTCCACAGCCTGAAGGATGGGGGAGCATATTAATGAGGAGGCCAGCCCAGCCCAACCCAGGTGTGAGTGAGCCCGAATCTGCTATTATCTACAGCAACCCGCACGTCAGCATCTTTGCCAAGCATGGTAGGAGGGAGTCAGAAGGCCGGGCGCTGAGGATGAAGTTTGTATATATTTATATATTTATTTCGCTTACTGGCAAAATGGAGATTGGTAGGATTGGTTTTCAAGCTGCTGCATAAAATCAGCAGATGATGGAGAACAAGATTCCGTGCAGAAGAGGAGAAAATCAATTCCGGGCCTGATTCTCTTCCCCTCCACAGACACCCTCACCCCATCATGTATCTGGCTTCTCTGGATGGTGGCACCCAGGAATGTGGCTACACATGATTTTCCCACTGACTGGCCCAAGGACAAGTTCCTTATAGGGCAGAAGGTTAAGTTTTCATTCTGTGTGCTTTGTTCGACTGGGTATCCACTGTCAGGCTTCCAGACAATGGGCACATTCACAGGTGGCAACCCCTACCACTCCCCAGACCCCCCTTTTTGAACCCCCAGAAAGGCCCAGTAAGGGAACAAATTCTCCAGGGCAGGGGCCAACTTCATGCCATGGATTGTCATTTGATACAAGCTGCCACTCAGTTGGGCAGAATGTTGAAGTCATCTTACTTCTTTTTTGTTTGTTTGTTTTTAGTTTGGGGGTTACACTCAGTAGTGCTCAGGGGTTACTCCTGGCTCTGCATTCAGAAATCACTCCTGATAACCTTGGGGGAGTATGTGGGATGCCTGGGATCGAACCCAGGTTGGCCGCATGCAAAGCAAACTCCCTCTTCGCTGTGCTATCAGTCCCTAAAGACATCTTACTTCTGAGCTCTATGTGTTTCCTGTAAAAATACAAAAGATTATCAAATTAGCCTCCCCCAGACAAACAGACAGGCTTTATTCAAGTCCTTTCAGCTTGGCTCAGGAAGGTAAGGGAGAGGCCCATGACTCAAGACCACCCCATCACTCAGAATGAGGATGACTTTGACCTGGTCTTCTTTGAAATAACCATTTGATTGGAGAAACCTTTCTAAAGCGAACATTTGGGCACAAGGTTGGGTGATAGGGCATCATCCTCTCCTCTTCCTCCTAGCAGATCCCCTTTCCCTTTTCTTCACAGCTCAGGTCCCCAATCCCATTCCTTAGCTCATGGTATAATGCTCTGAATTGCTGCATTTTGCTTGTGAACCTGCAGCGCTATACGTTCTCTATAGATGTTCAATGTCATTCATTTCACCTGCTCATCTATTCACTGTTAATGTGTTTGTTTGCTCATCCAGTTCAAGAAGATGTACAAAGGAAGGAGCAGATTCCCCCCACCAATCCCCAAAAGCATTGAGCCTCCCTAGACTCCAAAGACCCTGCTCCACCCTCCCAACAATGCTAGGGGCAAATCCCTGACAAATCTCACCTTTCCCCAGGGAGGACTTTGCCCATCCCTGCTGGCTGCTGTCCTGGAATAAAATACTCCCCTGTTATCCAAGCCCCTTCCCCAAATTTCCTCTGAGAAATATAGACACTGTGGCTATAGAATAAAGTACACACACCAGAACACATACAAGAACCCAAGGAAGTGAGGCCATGTGCTGAGTCACTTGAATTTGTACAGAAAGGAAACACAGAAACCAAAGGAGCAACCCCTGGACTGTGACCCCACACAGCACCCTTGCACTGCCCAGATCCCTAGAATGTCACCTTGGACACGGGGATACAGATTTGCTTTACTTCTCTGGCTCTGCATGCTCTTTTCTGTGTTCTCTTGAATATTTTCACATCCTTTTACTGCCCCTCCTATCTGGCAGGCTCCCCTAGCCTGGGAGCATGGAAGGCCAGAGACTGCTCCCACCCAGCCATACCATCTCTTCCAAGCCCCAGGAGGACACAGCTGCTTTCCACTAAACAGGTCTGAGGCAATGTTCAGCTGACCTTCCAGTCTAGACCTTCCATTTAGAGCTGTGTGGTCTTCAGAAATTTATCTAATTTATCGGAACTTTAATTTTGCTACTTACTAAAAAGAGAGAAAAAAATTGGAATAAAGCCAGAACAATAGCACAGTGGTAGGGCATTTTCCTTGCATATGGCTGACCCAGAACTGACCCAGCATCCCATATGGTCCCCTGAGCCGACCAGGAACGATTTCTGAGTACAGAGCCAGGAGTAACCACTGAGTACCACTGGTGTGGCCCAAATCCTCCACCCCAAATAGAAATGGGCAGACCTTATTTGACAGAATTTATATCAGATGATAGCAAACCCTTGAACTGTGTCTACAGATCTGAGATTACAAAGAGTGGGGGTGGTGTGAAGGTAGGATTTGAAGAAAAGGTGGTCTAGGTATGACATCAGGACAGCAGTAGAGGATTTGAGGCATTTTGCTGCAAGAATAACTGTACACCAAAAGTCTAAACATTAACAATGTTGTAACCATTTGACCACAAGAACAGTTGCAAGAGAAAAGATCTTTAATCAGCCAAATAAGAACAGCAATAAAATTTGATGAAGTGTGACACCCATTTCTGAAAAATACACATAAAATATAAAGCAGTCGCCCAGATCAACAACAGAAAACCAAACAAGCTCAATTTTTTGAAGGGCAGAGAACCTGAATGCAAACTTTCCCCAACCAACGGTCATTCCAGATATGGTGAATGACCATCATCTGGCATGGAGGAAAGGCAAAGTCTCCCTCACGTTTGCAAAGAGTATTTTCCAAAAGACCCTCCTTCCCAAGGAGTGCACAGCAGGGTAAGTAAAGCTGAGAAGAGAGGAGAGGCCATGAACCAACTGCTGGACAGCTGTTCCCAGCACCCTATGTGGTTGGGCAGCACCAGGCAACTCTCACAGCTGCCACCAAGCCTGTGGCTGGTTTAGTACTCATCTGGATGCCCATATAATAAGCGCAGAACTGGCTTTGCCCACAGGAAGGCCGAGATAGTGGACACCCCCCCCCATCTCCAGCATAATGGTGAGCAACTTGGGGATCACTGGCCACAGTGAGTCTCTGCAACAGGTGAAAGTCAGGTGTGATGATGGCCCATTATCTGGACAGTTATCTAATACACACAAGAGCAGAAAGTGCTAGCTTTGGCCTTCTGTACTGTCCTTCACATAGCCAGCGTGGCCAGGAAAGGCCCAGACTTCTTCCTGTAAATGCAAAAGTTCATCAGCTCAAATCCCGGTGCCCCATATGGTCCCCCGTGCCTGCCAGGAGCAATTTCTGAGCATGGAGCCAGGAGTAACCCCTGAGCACTGCCGGGTGTGACCCAAAAACCACTAAATAAATAAATAAATAAATAAATAAATAAATAAATAAATAAATAAAAGAAATGAGACCAACACGATAGTACAGCAGGGAGGGCGTTTGACTTGCACGCAGCTGACCCAGGTTTGATCCCCAGCATGCCATATGGTTCCCTGAACCTGCCAGGAATAATTTCTTTTTTGTTTGTTTATTTGTTTTGCTTTGTTTTGGGTTCACACCCAGTGGTACTCCAGTTATTCCTGGCTCAGAGCTCAGAAATGGCTCCTGGTAGGCTCATGGGACCATAAGGGATGCCAGGATTGAACCAGAGTCTGTCCTGTGTTGGCTGCATAAAAGGCAAATGCCCTATCACTGTACTATCTCTCATTATCTCCCGTATCTCCATATCTCTCCGTATCTCTCTGCTGTGCTAATTACTTCCCAAGGAGTAATTTCTGAGTGCAGAGCTCGAGATAACCCCTGAGCACCACTGGATGTGGCAACAACAACAGAAAAAGTGATAAGAAACAAGTTTTGCCATGAAGATGAGGATGAAGAGAATGAGCCCTTTCTACATCAGTAGAGGGAATTTAAGCCAGTCACTCTGAATAGCAATAAACTGGGAGATCTGGCAATAAACTAAGAATAGAAAAACATTAACTTAGGGGAGTTTTCCCACAATCTGGTATTTACAGGGCTGAACGATATAACACAGCAGGGAAGGCATTTTCCTTGAACTCAGTTAACCCAGGTTCGATCCCCAGCATTTCATATGGTCCTCCTAGCCTGCCAGGAATGATTTCTGAGCACAGAACCAGGAGTAACCCCTGAATGCCATTAAGTGTGGTCCAAAAATCAAAACCAAAAATAACTGGGCATTTACCCTGAGAACAACAAACAAAGTACCAGCTGGAAGCAATGGGTGTACCCAATGTACCTCACAGACTTACTTATTTAAGCAAGTTAGGGAAACTGTCCAGGGGCTAGAGATGGGATAGGTGGATGGAGTTCAACTGATGCTGGGAACCTGCTTGAAAAAATGGCACAACAGAGGGTCCAATAAACACATCTGAGTGTGACCCAAAAAAACCAAAACCAGGAAATAAAGTTAAAAGAATAGGGCCAGCTAAAGAGTACAGAGTTAGGGCTCTTGCCTTGCATGTTGCTGACCTCAATTCAATCCCCACCATCACAAATGGCCCCTTGAGCACCAATCATTAAGAGTGATCCCTGCCCCCCCCCAAAAAAAACCAGACAAAATGTAAGCCCTGAGCATAGCTGGGTGTGGTCCCCTGTTAGGTTACACCTTATTTTACCTAAAACAAAGATCATCCCTGGTTTTTTTTGGGGGTTTTTTTTTTTTTTTTTTTTTTGGTTTTTTTTGGGCCACACCCGGTGACGCTCAGGGGTTACTTCTGGCTATTCGCTCAGAAGTCGCTCCTGGCAGTCACGGGGGACCATATGGGGAACCAGGGGATCGAAGGTTAGCGCAGGCAAGGCAGGCACCTTGCCTCCAGCGCCACCGCCTGGCCCCATCCCTGGTTTTTTTGTATGTTTTTTTACAACTTGGTTTTACCCAAAAATAGAGATCATCTTACTTGTAAACAGTCTGAGCTATCTATCCGTACTAACCCACCCAGGGATAGTCTCTGTACTCAATAAAAATGGCAGTCTGGCAGGCAGCTTGGTGGAGATAAGAGATAGAAGACTGACAGATTATATGTGTTTCACCCTCAGCCTGGTTTGGATTATTTCATGTGCAATCCTGATTCAGACTTGTTCACCTGGGGTTGGAGATATGCACATGGGATGATTTTACAGCCTCCAAATCAAAATATTAAAATGAGAGAGCTGTTTGTCTCATAAATAATGAGAAGTGTCTAATTCCTAGTGAGAACGTGGGGTAAGAGAACTTTTCATGCAAAGCCAGTCAGAGTTCAAGTTGATGCAACTTTTTCTGGCACAGATTATGACAATAATCTATCAATAATATCAACAGTGGATATAGCCATTACTTCCAAGAGTTGACCCAAGGGCCTAATCATGGGTCTACACAAGACAGACATCCAAGTATTTTAACTTCTGCATTGCAGAGGATCAGCAAAAACTGAGGAGAATCCCTAAATACCCATCAAAAGGAAGAAAGAAATCATACAATCCTCCTCCTCTTCTTCATTGGACCATGTATGTCATCGACACATTCCAGGCCTGAGACTATGTTCACAACATTATTTTCCAGTTTAAGAAGTTAGTGTCAGCACCAAAGGGGATGTTTTATATTCTGTGTGAAAAAGCTGAAGATAGACTCAACAGTTATGAGAAGGAAGACGTCTCTGGACAGTGGGAATAATGATTCTCACCCGTTGGTTAATAAACTTGATTTACACATTTTGGAAACAGGCCTTGAAAGAAATAACTTTCTCTCTTTTTTCACAACAGCTGAGCAACTTTTAGGAATAAAGGGGAGGGGAACCCCACTTTATCCTCAAGGGCAACCCCGTACAGGGTCCCCCTTTTTCAGCTCCAGGTGCCTCTCCAGCCCTGGGAAAGGGCATCACACACACCTCCTAGGTCTGGACCCCAGAAATATGACCTTTGCTTTTCCTAACAGATTCAGGGAGCTGTTTAGGCTACCACTCATGAAAATGCCCATTAGAAATAGTTTTTTTCCAGAGCATTAGCACAGCAGGGAGGTCATTTACCTTGCAGACTGACCTAGGTTTAATCTCTGGCATACACTATGGTCCTCTGAGCCTGCCAGGAATAATTTCTGAGCACAGGACCAAGAATAATCCCTGAGCACCACCGGGGGTGGCAAAAAAAAAAAAAATTCTTTTCCAAATGCTATTGTACATGACCAAGCACAGCAAAGCAGGAAGACATTATTTTTGGAAACAAATGGAATGCAAAAAAATAAAACGGAACAAAACGTGAAGTGCCCTAGAGAAACGAAAATGTTACTTTGTACACCAAGCTCTTC
>PVKC010010555.1:11277-25712 GCA_004027635.1 Crocidura indochinensis | reverse complement strand
AAGAAGTAACATGGCAGCCCCTGTTTGAAGGGAACTAACAACCAACAGACTCCATTTAGAAAGGAACAATGTCTAAGAAAGGGCGAAATAAGGGTGAAAAGCCTGAGGCACTCATTGTTGCCCTTCAAGCTGCCAATGAAGACCTCAGGACAAAGCTCACAGACATCCAGATAGAGCTACACCAAGAAAAGTCCAAGGTGAGTGACAATCACATGGAAATGAGTCTTTGGGAGCAGGTCTGGTCTAGTTCAGTGTAATCCTTCTACAAGTTGGCTAAAATGACATTTGTCAAAAAAAAAAGGTCATCGGTTCGAATCCTGGTGCCCCATATGGTCCCTGAGCATGGAGCCAGGAGTAACCCCTGAGCACTGCTGGGTGTGACCCAACCCCCCCCCCCAAAAATGACATTTGTCTATCTGAAGAACCTTATATTTTCCAGGAATGAATTAAAATAAAGAATTCACAGAAGTGAGAATAGTTTATTCATGAGTATCATTGCTATTTCTTCAGAAAGTAAGATATAACCAGAAAGTAAAAGAAAACAGCTTCCATCACTACTACCTCCCAACATGTAGCAATTGTATGATGGCTATAGCTGGTTCCTTTGCAGTTAGCTGAGGCATCATTCAGAAATATATCACAACCGTGTCATTCCACTGCCCAAAACTCTCAGTGGCTCTTTACCTTGCCAATTACAAGTATTCTTTAATAGCATATGACATATCCTGTAGAGTTGTAATGAGGTTAAAATCAAACAAATACATAAATTAGTTATGAGAAACGAGAGCTCTTGTCAGATGCCAGGTTCACCATATATTCTTCAAAATTATTGATATGTTTTAAGTTTTATTTATTTATTAGTTTGGGGGCCATACTCAGCAGCACTCAGGGGTTACTCATAGCTCTGCACTCAGAAATCCCCCCTTGGCAGGCTTGGGGACCATATGAGGTGCTTGGAATTGAACCAGGTTCCTCCCAGGTCAACCGCATGCAAGGCAAATGAACTACCACTGTGCTATCTCTCCAGCCCCTCTTCAAAATTATTCATAATAATATTTATCTGTGTTCTCCATTTGTACCAATTGCTAACTAGGTTTAAATCTTCTTAGATCTTTCTTTCTTTTTTTTTTTTTTGGTTTTTTTTTGGGGGGGCCACACCCAGTGACGCTCAGGGGTTACTCCTGGCTATTCGCTCAGAAGTCGCTCCTGGCAGGCACGGGGGACCATATGGGGAACCGGGGGATCGAACCGCGGTCCGTCCTAGGTTAGCGCAGGCACCTTATCTCCAGCGCCACCGCCCGGCCCCCAGATTTTTCATAAATAGATATGCAGATAGTTATCTCACCAGAATAGTGTGATTTTCAAACTGGAAAATACATGAAAGTACTTTGAAGTATATGATAGAGAATATTTTTGTCTTGCCAGGGCATGAAAGGATAATGGCTTCTTGGGGGCAGAGGCTTGGTATCGGTTCCTAATGAGTTAAGAACTTATATAGTAAAAAAAAACGTAATTAAAAAAATAAAGAACTTAAGTAGTATCATATAGTAGTATGTACCAGGCTAGGTTCAAACAACATCCTGACATTGAGGAAACAGCATCAACTTGATCTGAGGGCAGATTTCCCAACCTTTTCATCTAACAGTGAGATGAAATCAGAAGACACTTCGCCCTTTGAACTGTGCAAAAACCAAGATCACTAATTACAGAAGACTTACTGCAACAACCATAACTAAGCAAAACTTCTAGAACCATAAAGACTCTATTCTAGAATTTGTCATAGGATCTGGACAAACACCAAGATCTCTAGTTACAGAAGATTGACCTTGACAACCACAACTGAGCAGAACATAAAACAACAACAAAAAAAAAACAAACAAACAAAACCTCAGTATTCAACAATGAGGATATAGTTGATTTCAATACAGTATGCTTCAGGGATGGAGAAACCCTGTATCTCTTAGGCCAAGGGAATTTCCTTTCTAATTTTCCCAATTACTGTGCCTATGCCAAACAAAAACAAACAAAAAAAAAAAAACTTGCCATAACAGCCCACCTCCTATTTTTTGTTGTTTTTTTTAATTTGGTGTGACTTTGTTTTTTTCCTTTTTTTTTTTACTTCTTTTAAAGCTATATTCATAGCTTCTACACAGAGGCTCATCGTCATGTTCTTATTTTTCCTTTTAAACAGAACCATAGAACATGAATGTGCTTGTTCTTCCTCACAAATTGAGAAAAAAATGGATGATAAGGATCAAGCAGTGTCATGAACATTGAGTTGAAATAAAAAAATACCGAACCCAAATTCAACAACAATAGAATCAAGAGACCCAAACTACAACAGGCTATACACAAAAGGAACTTGTATACACTAGCAGTTCCAGTGGCCTAAGGGTGGAAATAGGGGAAGCATACTGAGAACAGGGGTGGAGGGAGGTTAACAACTGGTGATGAGAATTTGTGATGTGAAAGATTTGTAATTCACGTTGGTCTCAATAAAAATTTTTAAAAAATTTAGAAAATAAAGATATTTTTGTCTTAAATCACAGATAATTGTTAGTATATGATTATTATTTATAAGTAATTCTTCATAGTAATCAAGCTATAGATTTAAAAAACCAACAAAACCCTTCATTCTATTTTATCTACCTTTTCTTTGGTATTAATTTTACATTTGAATTAGGGGTCCAGGTCCTACTATAGTATTTAGGTCACAACCTAGCTCAAGTTTTATCCTCAGCATCACATGATCTCCCAGTACCACTGGTACAGCCATGAGGGTCTGACAGTGTGGGCCAAGTAACCCCTTGGAACCACAGACTCTGAATAACACATCTTGAAACCTTTGCATTGAGTCCAACACCTGGTTGGCTAAGACTTTCCACTGTCCCCAAGCCTCCTGAGCACAGTTTGAAAGAACCAAGCCCAATCACTTCCAAAAACGTTTAGCTGAAGCCCCTCACCTCCAATCTCAGTTAAGGCTCAATTTTCAATAAACAAAAAAAGCCAACATAAAAGAAAAGATAATTTTTCATTTTCATTAGGCTGAAAAGAATATGTGTGGTTTAAACAGAAATAACAGGCTTCACAACTGCTAGATGCCTCAGTGAAGGGATTCTGGCCATGAACCCTTGATGTGACTTATTGAGTAGGTAGCCATATTCAGAGATAATTTTTCACCCACATAATTCCCTTGTAATCACATTAATTTCCGGTGGGGAAGATGTACAGTGACATAGGAACTAAACACCTTAAGACAACAAGTGGAACCATGGAAAAGCAGCAGAAAAATGCCTCTATATGTAATGGAAGATGAAATTCTGTAGATCCAATCAATACTAACCCCCTATATAGTCTTTTGAAATGGAGTTTAGAGTGGAAATGCCTAGCATATTCAAGAAGCTCAAAGAACCAATAAATCATATGCCAATAAAACACGGGAGGGCATCAGAACAGAAATGAGAAAAATAAAATCAGAAAGTCACAATTGAAAAACTTGATAAGCAAAAGGAAACATTCATTAGAAGGCCTCCCCAACAGAATAAGAGTTGCTTAGTACTAAAGTCAGTGTAAGCCCTAAGATGAAGAACAGAAAACCTTTAACAAAAAATCAGAAGATGGATAAAAAGCCTCAAGATAAACAGACAATAATGTTTATGATAAAAACAACAAAAACTATATAAGAAACATTGGGGTCCCAGAGATTCAGAAGAAAACTCCTATGATGAAGCAACAGTCAAAAACATCATTGCTGAGAAATTTCCAGAGCTGATGGTAAATTCAACCATATCCTAGGTACCTGAATAGTACCAGCTAAAAAGAGACCCAAAGAAAAACACCACAAAGCACATCCTAGACACAGCGATGAAAACCACACAGAAGTAGAATTCTGAAATCACAAACATAAAAAATTACATACAAAGGAGTATTTTTAAAATTTACAACAGATTTAACAAAAGCAACCATTCAGGCCCAAAGTCAGTGATGGGATACAGTGAAAATACACAGTGAAATAAATACCTCAACAATAATACTTCACCTATTCAGATTTTAATCAAGGCTTGAAGGAACAAAATATGCTTCTCTGATTAACAACAGCTCAGAACTTTACAGACTCAAAACCAATTTAAAAGTAACTGAAAGGGTTACTTTAAGGCAAGATAAACCCTACCACAAACAAGATTTTTAAAAATATGACACAAAGTCCCATGACAATCATGTCTTTCAATCTGAATAGACCAGACAAACCAATTAAGAGACACTAGGTGGCAAAATGGATCAGAAAATGAATTCAACATACTGCTGTCTGAAAGAACTACTTTTAAATAAAGCAAATACAGGCTCAGAGTCAAAGACTGGAAGGCAATCCTTCAAGCAAACAACTCCCTTAAAAAGGTTTGGGTGACCATGCTAATAACAGATGATACAAACTTCAGGCTCACGAGGTTATAAGAAACAGAGAAAGTCATTTCTTAAAGATCATGGAATATTTAATTAAAGAAGAAATCATATTCCTAAAAATATGCACTCAATAAGGGCCAGCAAAATACTTCAATCAGCTAATGGACTAGAAGAAAGAAATCAATAGCAATACAATAGTAGTTGGAGCCATCAACACCTTTGTGTCAACTTTTGATAGATCTACCAGGTTAAACATTAAAAGGGGGGATATACTGGCTTTGAAGAAAGATGGGAGAGAGGAGCATAATATATATGTATAATATATGTAGGTTTCACCCCCCCAAAAAAGCCAATTACACATTTTATACAGTGTACATGGAATATTCTCCAAGATCAATATTATATCAACTATCCTCTCAGATCATGATGCACTGAAAATAGAAGTAAATTACAAAACAAAATTGGGAAATAACTCTAACACCTAGAAATTAAACAGTTCACTACTGAACAATAAATGGATCAAGAGAAAGTCAAAAGATTTTTAGAAACAAATGAGAATGAGAAAATGTGCTATCAGAATTTGTGAAACACAGTGAAAACATTATTAAGAGAAAACTTTATAGCTTTTCAAGGGTTCATTAGGAAGGAAGATAGGGCCTACATATATAATTTAATGGTACAACTTAAGAAATTGGAAAATCATCAACAAAATGAGCCAAAAGCAAGCTGGAGGAAGGAAATAAAAAATCTTAGAGCAGAAATTAATGAATTGGAAGGCCAAAAACTATTCAGAAGTTCAATGAGTACGAGGGTTGATTTTTTAATCTATAAATAAAAAAATAAAATAAACAAGATTTATAACTCATTAGCAAGACTGAGGAAGAAAGTGAGCAACTTTAATAAATAAAAGAGACGGACCACAGCCATAGTACAGCAGGAAGGGCATTTTCCTTTCATATGGCTAACCCAGGTTCAACATTTGGCAAAAGGAGGAATTATTCATTTTTCTGAAACAGCAAGTCTTACTCAGACATTTACAGAACACTATAATGATCTTTAATGCCTTGGGTTGATAACATATAAATAGCTATACTTCATGAAATGTTATCAACTGTCAGACACTTTAATAAGTACTCTACATACTTGAGTATAAGCCGACCCCCCCTAATTTTCCCTAAAAACTGGGAAAACTTAGTGATTCAAGTATAAGATGAGGTGAAAATGCAGCAGCCACTGGTAAATTTCAAAAATAAAGATATATACCCAGAACAATTACAATAATTGGGAAACCAATTATTGAATGTTTTTCAATATTTATTGCTAAAGAAAAACTGTAAACTAGCAATACCTTTAAAACTTTAAATATACTGGGGAAAACCATACTTCAACAGGTAATCAACCTGAATCACAATGGGTAAGAGCCTTCAAAACTGGATTCCTCCTCCTCATCTGTATGAATTGGGAAGAAATCAAGGTGTGAAATCAAGATGAGAAAGGGAATTAATAGGGGAAGAGAAGTCAGGGCTTCAGTCATATTGTTGATGTGAAAGAGCGGTGTAGTTATAATTCCAAACTACAGAGTAAACAACATTGAAAACATAAGAACTAAAGTGCAACCATCCTTTGCAATATGTCAAGATGGGCAAGGATAAGGGAATATGGGAATATTGGTGACAGGAGTTGTCCTTGAAGGCGGGATTGGTGTTGAAATATTATATGCCTAAAACTCAACTACCAGTAACTTTGTAAAGCACAGTTATTTAACTAAATAAAAAAACTAAAAGGGAAAAAGAATGTTTTCTTATACAAAGACACCACACAGTCTATTTATTGCCTATCAATAAATCCAATAAAGGGCTAATATCCAAAATATAGAAAATATTGGTAGAACATTACTAGAAGGAATCATCTAACCCCATAAAGAAATGGAAAGAAAAGATAAAAATAAATTCTCAAAGAAGACATTCAATGGCCAAAAGAAATATTAAAATGTTCTAAATCATTAATCATCAAGTAAATGCAAATTAAAAATTGCATGAAATATCATCTTAAGCCAGACAAACTGGGACACATTAAAAAAAGACAAACTGATAGTACAATGGGTAAGGTGTTTGCCTAACAAGTGGCTGACTTGGGTTCAATCAATAGTACCCCAATCTTCTGATTTTATCAAAGGTAATCCCAGAGTACAGAACAGGAAGTAAACTCTGAGCACAGCTGGGTGGGGAAAAAGAGATCAAGAATGGCCAATGTTGGCATAAAAGTGGAAAAAAAAGAGACCTTCATGCACTTTTGGTGGAAATGTTGACTGGTCCAGCTTTTTTGTAAAATAAAAACAAGCAAAAAAAGCCCTAAGAATTCTTTTAGGAGTCCTCAAAAATCCTAGGGATTTTTCCATTTGATACAACAATTTTACTACTTGGAATATGACAAGAGGGCCCAAAAGCAGAATGCTAAAAAGATATTTGAAATTCCTTTTTTTCTCTTTATTTAAACATCTTCATTACATATATGATTGTGGTTAGGTTTCAGTCATGTAAAGAACACCCCCTTCACCAGTGCAACATTTCCACCAACAATATCCCAAATCTCGCTCCATCCTATCCCACCCACACCTGTACTCCAGACAGGCTTTCCAGTTCCCTCATTCATTCACATGATTATGGTAATTCCCTGTGTACTTATTTCTATAACTGCTCTCACCACTCTTTGCAGTGAGGTTCATGAATTGAAGTTCCAGCCCTCCTCTCATTGTCTCTGAGGATTGTTGCAAAAATAACTTTTATTTTTCTTAAAACCCATAGATGAGTGAGACTGTTCTGCCCCCCCTCTCTGTCCCTCTGACTTATTTCACTCAGCATGATAGATTCCATGTACTACATCCATGTATAGGAAAATTTCATGACTTCATCTCTCCTGACGGCTGCATAATATTCCATTGTAGATATGTACCACAGATTCTTTAGTCTTTTGTCTGTTGAAGTGCATCTTGGTTGTTTCCAGAGCCTGGCTATTGTGAATAGTGCAGCAATAAATATAGGTGTGAGGAAAGGGTTTTTGTATTGTATTCTTGTGTTCCTAAGGTATATCCATAGGAGTGGAATAGCTGAGTCGAATGGGAGCTCAATTTCCAGATTTTGGAGGAATCTCCATATCACTTTCCATAGAGGATGGACTAGACGACATTCCCACCAGCATTGGGAATGCACAGTTCCTTTCTCTCCACATCATCGTCAGCACTGATTGTTCTCATTCTTTGTGTGCCAATCTCTGTGGTATGAGATGGTATCTCATCACTGTTTTGATTTGCACCTCCCTGATTAGTGATGAGGAGCATATTTTCATGTGCCTTTTGGCCATTTGTATTTCTTTTTTGTCAAAGTGTCTATTCATTTCTTCTCCCCATTTTTTGATGGGATTAGATGTTTTTTCTTGTAAAGTTCTATCAGTGCCCTGTATATTTTGGATATTAGCCCCTTATCTGATGGGTGTTGGGTGAATAGTTTCTCCCACACGGTGGGTGGCTCTTGTATCCTGGGCACTATTTCATTTGAGGTGCAGAAGCTTCTCAGCTTAATGTATTCCCATCTGTTGATCTCTACTTCCACTTGTTTGGAAAGTGCAGTTTCCTCCTTGAAGATGCCTTTAGTCTCAATGTCATGAAGTATTTTACCGACGTGTTGTTCTATATACCTGCAGTGATCCTCAAACTACGGCCCGCGGGCCACATATTGTATTTGTTCCCGTTTTGTTTCTTCACATCAAAATAAGATGTATGCGGTGTGCATAGGAATTTGTTCATAATTTTTGTTTTTACTATAGTCTGGCCCTCCAATGATCTGAGGGACAGTGAACTGGGCCCCTGTTTAAAAAGTTTGAGGACCCCTGCAGGTCTGATTTCACAGTTTTTAATCCATTTGGATTTTACCTTCGTACATGATGTTAACTGGGGGTCTATGTTCGCTTTTCTTGCAAGTGGCTAACCAGTTCTGCCAGCACCACTTGTTGAAGTGGTTTTCCCTGCTCCACTTAGGATTTCCTGCTCCTTTGTCAAAATTAGGTAATTGTGTGTCTAGGGAACAATTGTGTGTCTTAGGAACTCAAGCCTATTACACTGATCTGAGGGTCTGTCCTTATTCCAGTACCAGGTTGTTTTGATAACTATTGCTTTGTAGTACAGTTTAAAGTTGATGAAAGTAATGCCTCCCATTTTCCTTTTCCTAAGAGTGCTTTAGCTATTCGAGGGTGTTTATTGTTCCAGATGAACTTTATAAGTGTTTGATCCACTTCTTTGAAGAATGTCATGGGTATATTTAAGGGGATCGCATTAAATCTGTATAATGCTTTGGGGAGCATTGCCATTTTAATGATGTTAATCCTGCCAATTCATGAGCAGGGTATGTGTTTCCATTTCCATGTGTCCACTCTTATTTCTTGGAGCAGGGCTTTATAGTTTTCTTTGTATAGGTCCTTCATGTCTTGGGTCAAGTTGACTTCAAGATATTTGAGTTTGTGTGAGACAAATATGAATGGGATTGCCTTCTTGACTTCCTTCTCTTCCCTAACATTATTGGTGTATAAAAAGGCCATTGATTTCTGTGTGTTTATTTTGTAGACTGCCACCTTGCTATATGAGTCTATTTTTTCTATAAGCTTTTTGGTAGGGTATTTAGGGTTTTCTAAGTAGAGTATCATGTCATCTGCAAACAGAGGGACCTTGACTTCTTCCTCTCCTTTCTAGATTCCCTTGATATCTTTTTCTTGCCTGATATCTGTAGCAAGAACTTTTAGTACTATATTGAAGAGGAGTGGTGAGAGTAGACAGCTTTGTGTTCTACCAGAATTTAGAGGGAAGGCTTTTTGGTTTTCTCCATTGAGGATAATTTTTGCCATTGGCTTGTGGTAGATGGCTTCAACTAGATTGAGAAAGTTTCCTTTCATTCCCATCTTGCTGAGAGTTTTGATCAAGAATGGGTGTTGGACCTTATCAAATGCTTTCTCTGTGTATAATGATATGATCATGTGATTTTTATTTTTCTTGTTGTTCATGTTGTATATGATGTTGATAGTTTTATGGATGTTAAACCATCCTTTCATTCCTGGAATGAAACCTACTTGGTCATAGTGTACGATCTTCTTGATGATGCATTGGATCCTATTTGCCAGGATTTTGTTGAAGATCTTTACATCTGCATTGATCAGGGATATTGGTCTGTAATTTTCTTTTTTGGCAGCACCTCTGTCAGGTTTTGGTATCAAGGTGATGTTGGCTTCATAAAAGCCATTTAGGAGTGTTCCTGTTTTTTTTTTTTTTTTTTGTTCAATTTCATGGAAGAGCCTGTCTAGGATTGGTAGTAGCTCCTCTTGAAAAGTTTGAAAGAATTCATTAGTAAATCTATCGTGGCCTGGGCTTTTCTTTTTGGGCAGATGTTTGATTACAGTTTCAATTTCCTCAATAGTGATGGGGTGTATAGATATGCTACATCCTCCTTACTTAACTGTAGAAGGCTATAAGTGTCCAAGAATTTTTCCATTTCTTCTAGGTTCTCATGTTTAGTAGCATAAAGTTTCTCAAAGTAGTCTCTGATTACCCTTTGGATCTCTTCAATATCTGTCGTGATCTCCCCCTTTTCATTTCTAATACGGTTATAAGATTTTTCTCTCTTTGTGAGTTTTGCCAGTGGTCTATCAATCTTGTTTATTTTTTCAAAGAACCAACTTCTGCTTTCGTTGATCTTTCGGATTGCTTTTTGGTTTTCCACTTCGTTGAGTTCTGCTTTTAGCTTTGTTATTTCCTTCTGTCTCCCTATTTTTGGGTCCTTTTGTTGGTCATTTTCTAGTTTTTTGAGCTGCGTCATTAAGTTATTCAGGTATGCCCCTTCTTTCTTCCTGATGTGTGCTTGTAGAGCTATAAATTTCCTCTCAGGACCGTTTTTGCTGTGTCCCATAGATTCTGGCTCTTTGTGTCTTCATTATCATTTGTTTCCAAGAAAGTTTTGATTTCCTTTTTGATTTCATCTCAGATCCACTAGTTGTCCAATAGCAGGGTGTTTAATTTCCAGTTGTTAAAGTTTTTTTCTGTGTGACTTTATATTTCACATCTAATTTCAGAGACTTTTTGATCAGCAAAGGTAGCCTGCAAGATTTCTATCCTCTTGATTTTATGAAGGTATGTTTTATGTGTCAGCATGTAGTCTATCCTGGAGAATGACCCATGTACATTGGAGAATAATGTGTATCCAGGTTTTTTTGTGGTGGAGTGTCATATATATATCTACTAGTCCTGTTTCTTCCATTACTCTTTTTAAGGCTAGTATTTTTGTTGGGGGTCAGTCTGGTTGACCTATCAAGTGTTGACAGGGTTGTGTTGAGATCTCCCACAATTATTGTGTTATTATTGATGTATTCTTTCAGATTTGTCAGTACTTGTATTAGATAATTTGCTGGTCTCTCATTGGGTGCATATATGTTTAATAGTCTGATTTCTTCCTGTTGCACATATCCCTTGATTAGAACATAGTGTCCATCTTTGTCCCTTACCACTTTTCTGAGTATAATGTTGGTGTCATCAGATATTAATATGGCCACCCCAGCTTTTTTGAGGGTATTGTTTGTTTGAATTATTTTCCTCCAGCCTTTGATTTTGAGTATATGTGTTCTGGCTACTCAGATGTGTAGGCAGCAAAAGGTTGGATTCATTTTTTTGACCCATTTTGCCACTCTGTGTCTTTTAATTGGTAAATTTAGTCCATTGACATTGAGGGAGATGATTGTCATAGGATTTAATGTCATCTTTGTAGATGAGTTTGCTGTGTTTGTTGATCTCTCTTGTCTTAAAGTAGACTTTTCAGTTTTTCCTTTAAGGCTGGTTTTTCATCTGTGAAGTTTCTGAGCTGTTGTTTATCCATGGAGCTATGTATTCTTTCTTCAAACCTGAACGTGAGTCCAGCTGGGTGCAGTATTCTTGGTGAGGCATTCATTTCATTCAGTCTTGTCCCAATGTCCCACCACCATCTTCTGGCCTTGAGAGTTTCTTGTTACATGTTTGCTGCAAGTCTTAGGGATGCTACTTTGAATGTAATTTCCCTTTTTTATCTTGCTGCTTTCAGTATTCTATCTCTATCTGTGGGATTTGTACTCACTGGGTAGCTACAAAATGCAGTTTTTTGGGGGTGCACTCCCTAGGCCTCTGAGGAGACCTTCAGGTATTCATAAACACAGATAGGCACAGGAGAAGTTTCCCTTGAAGTCCTCAGATTGGTTCAAATGTACAGCAGGGCGGAGCCTCCACAGGCCAGAGAGCTCAGCTAAGTGGATGGCAACACCCCACAGCCACAGTTTACTCACTGGACAGCTTCAAAATGCAGTTTTTTGGGTGTGCACTCCCTAAGCCTCTGAGGAAACCTTCAGGTATTCAGAAACACAGCAGATATTTGAAATTTTATGCTCATTGCAGTCCTAGCCTAAAGCTAGTCAAATGCTAGCCAACACATTATGACATTCACAATAGTCAAAATGTGGAAACAACAACCCAAGTGCCCAAGAATAGATTACTGGGTAAAGAAACTATAGTACAAATACATAGCAATAGTATGCAGTCTTCCACGTTGAAATTATTCAATGTGCTGTTTTATGAAAGGATCTTGAGGTTATCAGGTTTAGTGAAGATAGTCAGAGGGAGAGTGACAGACATGAAATATCTCTTTTAAAGTGAATAGGTATAAAGAGACTTGGTAGGAGAATAACAAATGCCCAAAGGCAGTAGAAATGGAGAATATGAGAACTGGTGTTCAGTAGGAAATCTGACACTTTGGAGAACATTGGTCTATTGATGGGTGTTTATAATGGGGATGGGATCACCACATAATGGTGGTGGTAAGTAACCACTCTAAAGGAAGTGGGGGAATGCTGCTAGAAGGTGCTAAAGTACTATGCATGGAACCATTCCAGTAATAGTATTGAAACCTACAGTGCCTAAAGGGGTTATCAGGGTGCCTGCTGGTAGAGGAAAGTGTGCACTGGTTAAAGGGATTGATGTTGGAACATTGTATAATGAAATCAATCATGAATAACTTTGAAAATCATGCTTTGATTAGAAAACAAATGGAAATTTTGAATTTACTTAAATTTGAAAAAAAAAAGTCAAGGAAATTTATGGGATTGGACAGGAAGAAACCTGGAGTCATTGGTGGAGGGATGCAATTACTGGTGGGATAGAATTGTTTAGAATTGTAGACATTACCTTCCTGAAATTGTATTGTCAATAACTTTATAAAAGAAGTTCTAAGTAAAAAGAATGTTGCAAACAACCCAATGAAATAGAAGTAAAGAGAAATTAAGCAGCTTTTCCACAGTTATTCAGAGAACTAATGAGGAAGCTTCTATTCAGGGTAGGTGGTTATCACCAGAGCCCACAATTTGCAACAATCTCCTATTAGGCCTTGGTTTCTCTGAAAATTTGTGCTGATCAGAGTCAGTAAACTAACCTTGTACATTTTCAGTCACTTTATAGAAATCCAAAGTTCAAACTGGAAAAAGGTACTAGAGAGGTAGATGATCTGGTCATGTTAATACTGTTGGAGGGGCTGGAGCTGTGGTGCAGCAGTAGAGAAAACACAGCCTTACAGCGGCTGATCTAGGATGGACTGTGGTTTGACTCCCCGGCGTCCCATATGGTCCCCCAAGCCAGGAGCGATTTCTGAGCACATAGTCAGGATTAACCCCCGAGCATAACTAGGTGTGGCCCCCAAACCAAAAATATATATATATATATATATATATATATATACACTATTGGAAAATATTCTCTTAGTACAGAATCAAGGGTTTCCTAAGAACATTAGTAAAGCATAGCACTGATGATATTCTAGATGATTTTGAATATGCATGGCAGACATTTTCATTTTAATAATTATATGACTTGAAAATGTTTATTAACTGCTGCTGTGCGTGTAAGCTAATAATGTAATATATTTGTAATTTTGAGAAACATTATATAACTTAAAATAGAATACATAATTTATATAGAAGTTATTCAATATAGAAGTTGATTTAGTCATTCAACAAATATTTATGGAATATCTATATACTCGAGTATAAGTCAATCTGAGTAATCTGACACTCCTAATTTTACCCTAAAAACTGGGAAAACTTAGTGACTTGAGTACAAGTTGAGGTGGAAAATGCAGCAGCCACTGGTAAATTTAAAAAATATAAATATATACCCAAAACAATTGCAATAATTGAGGAACCAGTAGGTTAAATGTTTTTAATATTTGTTGCTAAAGAAAAACTGTAACCTAGCAACAATAACTTTAAAACTTTAAATAAAGTGCAGAAAACCATAGTTTAACAAGCACTCAAGCTAAATATCAAAGGTTAAAATCCTTCAAAGCTGTATTCCTCCTCCTCCTCATCTATCTGTATGTACAAACAGAACTTCAGCATTACTGATGTGAGGGTCTCAGCATAGACATTGCCATCATCACTGAGTCGGCAGATATCATCATCACTGCTGTCGGTCTCATCCAAAGCGCAGAATATTGTGTGTTAACTTGTTGAGTGGCATCCAGTTCAGTTCAGCCGCCTACCACAGCCAGGACTTGTGAACTGAGCTAAAGTTCACAATTTCTACCAGCAGATGGTAGAATGTGACTGGAGACTATGTGCATTGGATTCCCAATTCTTTCTTTTGCATATGAATGACAGTGAACAAGTTATGACATTCTTCTGTGGTTACTTTTCCTCATATTTCAGTAGGATATGTTACCATCTACTTCTGAGAAATGCTGATGTTAGTGTTTCAGCAGTTAGTTTTTTTTTGTTTTTTTTTTTATTTTTTTTTATTTTAATCATAGTGGTTTTCATAATATTCACAGTAATATTCCATTTACAAATAAACATTGAATCAGGGGAATTCCCATCACCAAGTTCTCCTCCCTCCACCTCCATTCCCATTCTGTCTCCCATATCCTCCACCCTCTCCCCAGGGTCTTCTGGATTGAGTGACTCCCTCTGTTTCTGGTTTATTGCTT
>PVKC010010555.1:0-11177 GCA_004027635.1 Crocidura indochinensis | reverse complement strand
CTAGAGTGGGGTAAAAATTAAGTATGCCTACAATGGGCAGAGTCCTTCTAGCGGTTCTCATCCTCAGTTTGAGAGAAGGGGAAAAGAAAAGGTGAAACACCACAACATTTTACAAAGATATACCAAATAAGACATCTAGTGAGCATTGTAGCGATAAAGATATGCACCACATAATTGCCATGGTCTTGAGATAAAGAACATGACAGAGCGCAAAAAATCAAAGAGAAAAGAAGAAAGAAAAAGTATGTATATATGGAAAATAGTGGACTACTACTTCTATAACTACACCAAAATAAGAAGGTCGACAAAAACTAGGTAAGAGAAAAATAAAATAGTAATAGGATAAATAAATTGAAAAAAGGTTATTTTGAGCTTCTTGTCTCACTCTCTTTTGTGGTTTTTGGGTCCCACTTGGTAGTGCTCCCACATGGTTCCATGCTCAAATATTCCTCCTGGCATGCCAGGGGACCAAGTGGAACACTGGTATTTCAACCGATAACCTTCTGAGTGAAAGGCAAATGCCTTACCTCCAGCAGTTAGTTTTTAAAAGCATGTTATAGTTCATTTAATTCACCTATCATCACTGCCCTCTATAATATGATTATTAGGTTTTGTCCTTTTGTATGTTTTTTGTATTTGGGCCACATCTAGCGGTGCCCAGGGCTTACACTTGGTTCTGTGTTCAGGAATCATTTCTTGTGGGCTCTAGAGTTCAAATCCAAGTTGGCACTGTGCAAGGCAAGTGCCTGACCCACTCTGCTCCTCCTCCAGCCTCATGTACTTTCATGGTTATTTACTTCATTTTACAAATGATAGCAGGAGCAAGGTTGGTTTCTCTACTCAGGTTTCCAACACAAAGTCCAGATTTTTTTCCCTTGAATATTTTAATGCGAGCGTTTGGATATAATTGTGGTCATATGAAATCTGACTTCATCTCATGTAGTGATAACCTTTTCTCGTGATAAGGAATTTCAAGATCCGACTCTTGGGATATTCAATGCCAATTTTTCAACTGTAGTAATTCTGTTATCTATTAACCTACATAGGAGTTATATCTTTGGATCACCTTTACCCATTTCTAAACTCCTCCCTTTCCTTCTGTGCCTGTCAACCAACAGTCTGTTCTCTGCTCAGTTTTCATTTCAGTTCCACAGTACTTTCATTCTCTGCTACCTCAATCATATAGCACAATGCTCTCAATTCAAACCATTTTTGTTACATAGGAAATTGATTCAGAAATTGCTTTCTGGATGCTGAATATTCTTTCATTGTAGATATAGTAATGTTTTCTTTAGCATTTACTACATGCCAATGGACATATAGGGGTTATTTAGCAAAGCATTTAGGCATTACCATTTAGCTAAAGGTGCAGTAAGTTATACCATCTATTTTTGTATAATCACAATCTCTGACAAATCTCACAATTAAATTGCTTCACAAAAGATTTCTCAGAACATTTTCCTATTAAGTGATGCATGTTTCTATTCAGTGCTTCTCAGCAGCTATTCTGTAGGCTAGTGTTAAGTAATCATAGGTGGAAAAGGCTAAAAACCATCAAAATTAATATTTTTCTTTATCTGCTCAGCTACTTGTTGGGCACCATGTCATGCAAAGCCTAAAATACGTTATTTTTTAAACATACTACGCAGAGAATTAGAGAGTGATAAAAACTTTTCTTTACAGTTTTAGGCATATTTTAAGTGTAGAAAAAAGTGGAGTGAAATATGAGAACAATTTTATCTTTTTTTCCCATAGTCTAACTTTCTACTGCATGGAAATAGAAAATAATACACAGTTAACACTTACTTAGTAGAAATAATCTAAAAGACTTGCCAAGCATTGGTATGAATGAACCAACAGAGAAGTAGGTCATATTCACTGGTTTTCAGTTATAAAGAGTCGAGAGAACAGAAATAGGGAGGCCTTCGATTGAAAGGAAAGAACACAGGTGGTCCTCAGTGCCACTTGCTTGACCTGCTATTTTGGGCCTGCGTTTCACAAGTTTAAAATGAGTGCACTGTGGATCTGACTGAAGAACTAATTTAGACCTTCCCCAGATGTAAGAATTTGTCAAGAAAAACTAATACCTGATTTGCTCTTCCTACATTGAAATCATTTTTAGAATCCCTTATTGCGGGCTGCCTCGGGTATTGCACGTTGTTCCTATTTCCTTTCCTCTGCCACTGTTCCGTCCTTAAGTAGAGAACCTGCCCTCTTTCCAGTTTTGTTTGCTTATTTATTGCCTGCTGCTGCCAATTCAATACAATGTTATGAGTTTTAAGGGTAAAGAACATCTCTAGATAGCCTCAATGAGGAATCCCTAGTTCCTAGAATGTTGCCTTGCATATAACTAGTGCTGAATGTGAATGAACGTTCATGACCCCTTTAGTTTTGTTTTATGTACTTGTCTACTTATCTAATTTGTTGTTTTGAGGACATAACTAAAGTACTTGACTTAATACTTAGGAGTCACTCATGAGACCTTAGAGTACCAGTGATCAAACCACTTCATCTAGCATACAAATCCAATCCTTTGTTTGCTGTTTCCTTTTTGTAAAATGCCCAATACCTCTGCAGTATATGTACTACTGTAATGTATTTGTGCTGTTAAATCCTTTGTTGGGTATTTGTGAATCCACGAACAGTCCCCAGAATGAGAAATTACTTCCCATCCCCTTATCCCCCGGGGAGACCTTGGTGATATTTATCCTCAGCAAATAATAATCCACACAGACAAGAAGGTTAGGGTGTAAAAGATTGGGCAAAGCGAGAGAGCAAGAGAATCCTCTTGCAGCCTGCAAGCAGTTTTTCGCAAAAGGTCCCTCTCCCCTGTCCATCAAGCTATTTATTGCTCACTCCACAGCGCCCCTGCCTGAAAGGTCTAGGTGGGGCAATAGTCACAGAACATACAATCCTAAAGAAATATTTTTATATACAACAAATCCAAGAATAATCTTATGGAAACTTTTTCATATATTACATACTACTATATCGTTTATTTAGGTGGCAAACTTCAGGTTGGAGGAGAACTGATTTTTTTTCACCCAATTTCTTTTTCTTGGACTAATACTGATATAGGACTTTCTGGTGTTTTCCACTTTTCCTTGTATAGGTACATGTGTGCCCACCTATCCTCTGGTCTTCCTACCATTTCTCAGAGACAGATTAAGCTTGCAGTATACCAAAGAGGTATATTATGCCTAACAGAGGGAGGAAGTCACAGGAGCAGAGAACAAACTTCTGTGGTAGCTATAGGGCTGTGGGCCTAGGATGTAGTTTTAGGAAAGGCAGCAACAGACATGAGTTTTCAGAAAAGGAATAGCCTTTGTATAAAGTAAAACAGCTCTTTAGATGGACCTGAATGGAGATGAAGGCCTTGGTTCGTCATCCCAGGCCACGTGGCTGCAGCCCCTACTAACCGGGGGGTCTGCAGGTTCATGAGAGTGGCAGGTAGAAATCTCACTCACAGGCAGGCTTTATGAGAGATAACTTATTTATTCAGCCCTAGCCGTCAGATGTGGCACCTACCTTTTAAGTTAGCCCTGCATCTTCTTTCATCCATGTCACTTCTGACCTACATGTTGGCCAGAATCCAAACAGGTAAAAGGGCAAGGTAAAAGGGCGAAGGCAAAAATGCCAATAGCCAGAAATCACAGACCTATATACTCTTCCAAGACCCCTCCCAGGAAATGGACAGGGTCTGCAGGTAAGGTAAACATAATATCCCATTCCCAAAGCCCCGCCCAGGAATGGGCAGGGCTCAGGTAGTTACCTGAACCATGGGGTGACACTACATTTGTACAGTAAAATTCTTGTGCAGTACTCACAAGAGGATTGTGACAAAGGCAGCATAGAGTTATTGTTCTGATTTCACTAAGCAATGTATTGTTTAACCTATTTCCTTGAGTTACAAGAATTGCTTGGGTGACAGAGGAAAATTTGGAAAACTCAGTATGTGAAAGTCTGCAGCCAGAGAAATACTACAAAAGGTATGGCACTTGCCTTGCACATAGCTAACCCGGTTTGATCCCTGGTACCACATATGGCCCCCTGTGCACTAGTTGGAGCAATCTTTGAGCAAGAGCTAAGAAGAATAAGCTCTGAATATTATTAATTTCTAGTTAGTCATGTGAAATTTCTCTTCTCTGCATCATTCTGAATATCAATTTGTATGTATTCTATTCACCTAAGTCATCATCACCTATTCATCAGCTGGCTGTTCAGTGAGGTTGAGACCTAAATTTGGGCTAAGGGCATTTCTTGTGTTCTGTACCTTTTGCTTACTGCTTTGTGTGTCTTTTGTAGAAGTAGAACACAAGCAGAAACTTAAGTCAGGGCTTTTCCCAGATTGTGTGAAAGTTCTATTAAAAGCCCCCACCCTCTACCATCCTTTTAGCAGCCTATTACCTCCTCAAAACTCCTGTTTGAGAGTTTCTTGGATCTGTTGCCTGTGGATGTCCACTGAGTGACTTATATGAATCAGGGAAAGACACAGGAGATAGATAGTCTCAAAGAAAGATCTACCTGGGCCCGGGAGATAGCATGGAGGTAAGGTGTTTGCCTTTCATGCGAAAAGGTCATCGGTTTGAATCCCGGTGCCCCATATGGTCCCCCGTGCCTGCCAGGAGCAATTTCTGAGCATGGAGCCAGGAGCAACCCCTGAGCACTGCCGGGTGTGACCCAAAAACAAAAAAAAAAAAAAAGAAAGATCTACCTGTTTCTCTGTCCAACCCTATCACCCTAGGAAGTACCTAAGAGATTTAGGACTTTTGAAATTCCCCTATGAGCCCCAAACAGGTCTCGTATTTCACCAAACCCATGAGACAGTCATAAAGCTGTACCTGAAGTGCACTTGTTCCACCTGATGTGGGAGATGATTTGTACTAGAGAATTTCTTGGGGAATCAATGGGCTCAGGCTGGAGCAAGGAATTGTTCTTCACAGGAAATAATAGTCAACCTAGTCCTTACTCTGGCTTTTGGGGGTTTGTTGTCTTGCCTCACAGAAAGGAATTATAGGAGAATAATTTCGTGTATATATATATATATATATATATATACATATACTATGTTTATTAGGAAAGTGAAGGAAGAAAGGAAGAGGTAAATTATGTGCTCAAGAGAGAACTTGGGCATCACCAGAGTGTAGAGAAATGAAATGACATCTTTCAAATGGAAATATGGGTCACCCTCAGAATTGGGAAGTGTGTGCTAGCTGAAAGTACACAGTTCAACAGGGGAGATGCAGGCAGCATGGGGATGGGCAGCATGGACTGTCAACACACATGCACTTTTCTACGTCCAAGTTAATTTATATACACTTTTCCCAAACTGCCATCTTGTGGGGCTTTGAGGCATGTAAAAATCTTATGATTTCGGGGCCAGGTGGTGGCGCTGGTGGTAAGGTGCCTGCCTTGCCTGTGCTAACCTAGGACAGATTGCGGTTCCATCCCCCGGTTCCCCATATGGTCCCCAGTGCCTGCCAGGAGTGACTCGACTTCTGAGCGAATAGCCAGGAGTAACCCCTGAGCATCACCGGGTGTGACCCAAAAACAAAAACAAACAAACAAACAAAAAAACTTATGATTTCACATTGTTAAGAAGAGTTTGTAACTTTCAACAAACTTTTTATCACAACTCTTTGTTCCTGTTGGAGCTTTCCTTGGAAGATTCCAGTATTCTTTGGGCCTGAATTGGTATCTTATCAGACCTCAGCTCTCTGTCCACAAAGTGGGTCCTGGAAATAACACTTTTAGTAACTTTAGAGCTAGAGACAGAGTAACTTCTTCAAGTCCCATCTGGATTTTATTTTATTCCAAGAACTCATTGCCAGATTCCTCCCCTCACTTCCCCAACTATCTGCCTGTCTGCTTCAGGCCCATGAAAAACCTCAGACAGCCTTCTTGGAACTCCAAGAATATCCATGCAGGTAATCTCAGCCTAAACTGTTAGCCTCTCCTGCTTGAGAATCTTTCGACTCTTCTTTGACTCAGCTATCCAGGCTTTAATACTGAATTTCTAAGGTCACATAATAAAACTCAACTTCACTATTCCTTATGTTGGCAGAATTTACAGTTACATTTTTAAGGCCAAACTAAATTAGGACAGAAGAGGAAAATACCATAAGAGCCCTTAGCACGAACCAGGATTTTTCTTCCTTCTGTCATACTGTTTGTTAACTTTCTCCAGTAGGATTCCATTTTCCTAATGATATTTTTCCCAATATAATCTCTCAGGCATAAAGCTTTGGGGGCCATATAAATCCCTGTAATTGTTCAATACTATGCCCCATCCCATACCCACTCCTTTTCAAACATGTATTCCAAATGACTCTTTTTTTTTTTTTTTTTTTTTGGTTTTTTGGGTCTCACCCGGCAGTGCTCAGGGATTACTCCTGGCTCCATGCTCAGAAATTGCTCCTGGCAGGCACAGGGGACCATATGGGGCACCGGGATTCGAACTGATGATCTTTTTGCATGAAAGGCAAACGCCTTACCTCCATGCTATCTCCCGGGTCCCCCAAATGACTCTTAAGTTAATATTAGATGACTCCAATCTCAGGAGATTAATTGAAATTTAAGGAACTTTTATTCTTGAAGATTTCTTTATGGCAGGAAAATAGCTATTATAATCTTAATATAATATGAGCACATTGACATTACACTGACATTGCTGGTGGTATTATAGCATTTAACATAATATAACATTAATATATAATATTTCTCAAAAGTAATAGTGAATGTATTTTTTTTATCTTTTCAGCATTTCCCAAGGACTTTTGGTATATTATCTAGGTCTGTCCTTACAACTATGCTGAGAGGGAAGAGTGCCCAAGTGCTTGAACTACCAAGGAGGTTTGGCACTGGCTCAAGTTTGACTCCTGCCACTCTAGTCTCTAACTAGCCTTCTCACAGCACACTTAAATAGAAACTAGTCCTCATGATTTTCACCAAAAACTCTGAAGCAAATATTACCTACAGCATTGAGCTATTGGAGGTTCAGTGTACTGATAACAGATAATGTCCTTAAATAATGCCTGACAGCTAGAAAAGTTCCATAAATGCTATAATCCAGCTCAAATCTATTTCTATTAACAAATTTCACTAAAATGCTTTAATTTTAATACGTTTAAACACTGTGACTTACAGAAGTTGTATATAAAAGTTATTTTTGGCATTCAAGATTCCAATACCAGTCCACCAAGGTGATACTCTGTTTAACATTATCCAGTTTTCCACCCTTCCCCCAAGTCAGCCCCATGGAGGTATGAATCATTTACTTACACTGTTTGCTGCATCTAAATGGAAATGAAATGATAAAACTATGACTAAAATGGAAATGAAATTATGAAAATATCACTAAAGAAAATTTGTTAAAATTGTCATATCTCACAATGGGGCCATTATATGTCATTGTCTGAAATTTGTTGCTAGTTGAGTGTTCTGCTGTTGCTTTTGTTTGTTGAGCTTAGGTGGCTTCTATGCTTTTTTTTTGTATCTAATTTGGTGCATTCCTACTGGGATGTCGATATTAAAAAATATGAAGGTGTTGGTCAGTCAGGTATGCAACCATGGGGCCCAGGACTTTGAGGATATGTGATCTGAGGTGGCCTGGTGGCAGCTGTGGATCATGTGCATCAGGGCCTCCAGAAATATGAGGAAGCATGAGGAGGGTTTCCCAAAAGACCCTATTGAATCTAGCCCTCAAAAGAGCATACTTGGAGTTTTTGTCAGTCTGGTGTCTTTGCAGAGTAGTGAAAAAATGGTAAAGTTGGGCCATTGGCATGGTAGCGATTGTGGGATATGTGTGCGGCTGCTGAGCTATTAGTAGGGCCAGAAACTTACCCTCTCTCCCCTCCTGAGGGGGTCTTATATTCAGGAGTTTTATGTGGCTTGGCTTACTTCTCTCTTGATAGTGCTGGGTGATGGGCACACATACCATTGCTATGATTCTCATGTTTTTAATTATTTTTATTGTTATTCCTACTAAATACTTTTTCAGTTTGTTACAGTTTTCATTGTTACTAGGGGACGATCATTTTGTAGACACTTTCTCATCATTTATGCTGTGTGGTTAATGGTTATTTCCTCAGTGGATTATCTGAGCTGCAAATATTTTATATTCAAGGGATTTTTTTTACTACAGAATTTATTTTTAAAACTGGGGTGATAACTCTAGTGGTAGAGCATGTGCCTAACATGTATGAAGCACCGAGTGATTTCATTCTTTGCACCATGTGTCTTGACTACTTGATGTAGTCTGGTGGTCCCAGAGATGCTGAGCTGAGCAGACTATTAGGCCGAAACCTCTAGGATTAGCCTGGCACCTCTCCAACTCTGTAGCCCAATAAAAGCATTTTTCTTCTCAAATGTCAGTTACATCTTCTGTTTTTTTTTTCATAGTGAAGCAATTCTCTAAAGCTTAAAGAAAATTGTAAATTGTACCTAGAAATCCTGCAAAAACGGGGCTAGTTTCCATAACAACCAGATTTAAGTGGACACCCAAGAAATGGCAATTTTAATTCAGTGCCTTTGAATTTTCTTTGAGCTCTAAAGATCCTTTTGCATGATTAACAGATGGGCCACAATTTGGCTTTGTGTTGTGTTTGTTTTCAGGCTAGGATATAATTTTCTGTACACCTGTATTTTGACTCTTATTATACATTTATGTTTTATCCAGGATATAAACGTGTATGAGTAACATTTGTAATTTGAGAAAGATGATAGAATCAGAGTGTTAGAATCTAAAGTGCTTGTAAGGAATTTGACATAAACAATTTTAACTGTTGTTTTATCTGACTTATATCCAATAATAATGCAATTTTACATTTTTATATTTAATGCATTAGTTAATTTAATTCTAAACATGATCTGTTATGGGTATTTTTGGTTTGCTTGTTAAGGATTTGGGCCAAAACTTGCAGTCCTCAGAGATGCCTCCTTACTCTGTGATCCTGAATCATCCTGGCAGTGCTAGAGGATATATGCCATTCTGGGTTCGAGTCAGGATTGGTCATAAGCAAATCAAGCTACTGACTTTCTGAATGATTATGTAGGTGTTTAAGTATACTAATTGGTCCTCAGGCTCAGACAACATCCTTAGAAATAGAAGATGATGGAATTTAGGGCTGGAAAGATAGCGCAGCGGTAGGATGTTTGCCTTGCAAACCGGTTTCACTCTGTCTTTAGGCCTGACTGGCTCCCGGAGACATTTTTTTAGGGGATGGCCCTCCCTAGCCCTCTGAGGAGAGCTTCAGGAGATCAGAGAAGAGAAACATGCCAGAGCTTTATTCATTATTTTTTTGGTTTTTGGGTCACACCCGGCAGTGCTCAGGGGTTATTCCTGGCTCCATGCTCAGAAATTGCTTCTGGCAAGCACGGGGGACCATATGGGACACCAGGATTCGAACCGATGACCTTCTGCATGAAAGGCAAACGCTTTACCTCCATGCTATCTCAGCCAGAGCTTTATTCTTATGCTGAAAATATAAGAAAAGACGCAAGAGTTTTTTGTTTGCTTGTTTTTTGTACCACACCTGGTGACTCTCAGGGGTCACTCCTGGCTACATGTTCAGAAATTACTCCTGGCTTGAGGGATCAAATGGGATACTGGGCCATTGAATCAAGGTATGTCCTAGGCTAGCACCAACAAAGCAGATGTCCACTACTTGCACCACCGCTCCAGCCCTGAAAGAACTTTTTTAAAATATGGAACACTTCATGAACCTGCGTGTCATCCTTGCGCTGGGGTCATGCTAATCTTCTCTGTATCGTTCCAATTTTAGTATATGTGCTGCCAAAGCGAACACTCCAGTCCCGAAAGAATATTTTTTAAGCAGAATACCTGAAAGGTTAAATGTTTAGAAGGGAAACTTTATTAAACTACTCCAGGCTGCTGGCTTAGGAAAGAGCACAAAATAGCAGGGTAAGGTTGAGAGAGACAGGGAAAGAGAGAGAGATGCTAAGAGAGAGATGCTGAGAGAGAGATGCTAAAAAGACACTTAGAGAGCATGGAGTAAGCCACTGACTCCTGGAACCGAGAGAGGAGGTCATTTTTCATGATGCATATATATAAAATTTTATAGATGTCATGATTAGAAAGTTAAGGTTTGAAATTGTCAAAATTGTCAACTTTTCATTCTTTACACAAATGTACATGTGTATGTGCACACATACACACACTCTCTCTCTCCCTTAGCAGAAGCAGCAATAGCAGCAGCATCTTTTCCAAGGGAATATTTTATCTGATTTCTTTAGGTATCAGTTTGTCAGATCATAACACCGAATTATGAATTATCTGGAGGCACCTATATTTATCAGTTTGGATTTAGTTTACTGTCTATATAGAGCTCTGTAGGTGGTCTATGTTGAACCCTACCAAAGTGAAAATTAGTGTAACATGCTCATGTGTGCTGCCTTAACTGGGAGTCTCCTAATGTTCACGTTCTGGGCAGGTGTCCAAGATTCCATACTTCCAACAAGTTTTCTGTGATGCCAGTATGCTTGTCTATAGACATCTTGTGGGATACTAAGGTCCCAGAACATCATATATTTCTCTGAACAAGTAACTGCATGCATCTTAAGATAATTTTTCCTTTCGGGGCCAGAGAGATAGCACAGTAGTAGGGTGTTTGCCTTGCACACAGCTGATTCAGGAAGGAAAGTGGTTCGAATCCCAGAATCCCATATGGTCCCCCAAGCCTACCAGGAGCAATTTCTGAGCATAGAACCTGGAGTTACCTCAGAGCACCTCCAGATGCGATCCTAAAACCAAACCAACAAGAACAAGAAAAACTAGGCATTTTTTCCTATCACAGATTATTTCTAGTCCTTAAAGCTATTCTTTTCCTCAAAGTAGCACAGGGTGCCTAGAATTTGAAAAGAGGAATTAAGAGATGATAAGAGTCTAAGTTGCAAGACCTGTCTAGAAGCCAACCTTCTTTGAGGCTCATTCTTTTTCATCCTTTCTCATCTCTGCTATAGGTATCTAAGCTGGAAAGAGAGAAAACTCAAGAAACAAAGCGTATCCGTGAGTTGGAGCAGCGCAAGCACACAGTCCTGGTGACAGAACTCAAAGCCAAGCTCCATGAGGAGAAGATGAAGGAGCTACAGGCTGTGAGGGAGAATCTCATTAAGCAGCATGAGCAGGAAATGGCAAGGACAGTGAAGGTGCGAGACGG
>PVKC010010554.1:0-25615 GCA_004027635.1 Crocidura indochinensis | reverse complement strand
GGGGATTGAATCATCTCCTGAGTTTTTAAAGAAGATTTTCTAAAAAGCGCAGAGGTTCAGAAACAAATCCTTGCAGTTCCCAACAATTCTAGAAACAAGCCTTAATGTCCTTCCACTGAGAAATAGTGGAACAGTGTCAGGCAGAACCACTCTGTGGAAGAGTAGTTAGTCATCAACATGAACCATGCATTGATGGCTGCAGAAGTCTGACATCACACTCAGCCAAACACATCCAGACCCAAAGGCTACATGCCTGTATGCTTCCATCTACATGAATTTCTTTGAATAGGCAGATTTACAGCAGCAGAAAACAGAGTAGAAGTTACCAGAGGCTGTCAGCTGAGTACCAACAAAGAATTGGGTTGTCTGTGGCCCAGTTTGCTGTCCCTATGGTGGGCTATGCAAATGTGGGCTCCTGAGAGTGGTTGTTTTACAGTTCACTGACTGAGACAGCTGCTCAGAGCAGACTCGCACAGCCACATGCACCCCAATTCAGAGCAAGCCTCCTTTGGGCCAGGTGGGGTGCACAAATGGAGAGGCACTGGAACCATCACAGGTCTCCTAGGGTTCCAACTTAAGGGCATGCAAAGTGTCCCTCCTCTCCTTTGGGTGATTGTCATGTCTTACTTTCTTGTGCTTTCTGTTGGACAAGTCTTTGGCTTCTAGAATGAAAAGAAGCTGCCACTATGAGTGACCACACTATGACATTTAGCACCGAGGCAGAGAAAGCAGGACGCACCCTGAGAAGGAGAGGCCAATGTCAGCTAATAAGAAAATCCTCCATCCCTTTGTCCTCACCCCTATGTTAGTCAGAGGTGGGTTGGGGACATGGTTTCTTGAAACCATAGGGCTGGCAGTATAAATGTCACAGGGGAGTCAAAAGCTTACATTTGTAAGGGCTCACAAGAGGATTGAGAAACTCTGGGGAGATTCAAGTGACCTGAAAGCATATGCTCCACAGAGCTAACACAGTGACAGTGCTGCTCTCATATAGCCACGTGGGAAGGCAAGTGCAGAAGGAAGTGAGCAGTGCTAGTTTAAAGAAACGGGTGCTGTGGCCTTGCCCAACTAGCAACTGAGTTTAGATGCAGTTTGCCCAAGACAGAAACCTGCTCTGTTGGTTCATGCATATGGAGAGGAATATTTGCCATCTTTTCTCCTCTTGCCTCCTTCCCACCATGGCCCGTCAGACACTTGATGTTGGTATGAACATTTGATGTTGCCTAATACATTCATTAGTTCTTCCAATAACTCTTGGGTAAAGGAGCAGTTCTGTGAGCAAATGAATCTTTTATATTGAATGTATGTCAAGATCTCCTGAGCAAACCCTCTAGTTTGCTTTGGCCTTTGGCCAAATTTTTGGCCTGCCCTGGAGTCTTATTTTCTGTGATGGGTCATCAAATCTGCTTCTTACCTCTCTTCTATGCTCCCAGGAGCACCCTGTTATGCTGCATTCAGGCCTCCGTCCAGACTAAACTCTTTAAAAACTAGAAATTTAACAAGGCTCTCTCTGATACATGCAGTGGTGATGGAAAGCAAATACTTCCTGCCTGCATGTCCTGGACACCTTTAACTAAAGGGTGATGGGAGTCATCCCATTCCATCATTCATTCTTACTTGTTCTAACCTGAAGTTCATGGGATGTGAAAATGACTCTCCATGCATTCTTATGTCCCCAATAGCAGGCAAGATTCAGTGTCTCACAAGCAACACGCGTTCCATATGTTTCTTAAAGGAGTACCCCATGTTTGCTATTCCATAAGGAACACATGTTAGGTACCAGAACACAAAGACACTGTTAGGGTGAAAGACATGAAAGTTTGCTTGGTGCTAAAATGTGCAACCTGACTCCACACAGCTGTGGCCTCCTTGTAAAGGCAAATTTTTAGGTTTGCAATGCAATGGGGGATGGAAATTCTCCAATAGAATGCCAGGGAATAAATGTCTGAAAAGTCTGAACTGGGCTGAGCTCCTATAAAGTATATTATGGTGTCTTTTAAAGATTGCAAATGCACCTCCCAAAGAAAGTAAGGAGGTATCTTTAAAGAATTTGTGCTCAGGATCTTTTAGTTCTTTTTGGCCACACCTGGTGGCCCTCGGGGGCTATCCATGGCTCTGCCCTCAATAATTACTCCTGATGGGGGGTCGGGCGGTGGCACTGGAGATAAGGTGCCTGCACTAACCTAGGACGGACCGCGGTTCGATCCCCCGGTTCCCCATATGGTCCCCTGTGCCTGCAAGGAGCGACTTCTGAGTGAATAGCCAGGAGTAACCCCTGAGCGTCACCGGGTGTGACCCAAAAAAACAAAAACAAAAACAAAATAATAATAATTACTCCTGATGGACTCAGGGGACCATATGGTATGCCTGGGATCAAACCCAGGTCAGTTAAATGCAAGACAAATGCCCAATTCACTGGCTATATGCTCCACATATACAAAACAAACCCCTTGTTTGTTTGTTTGTTTTTGAATTTGGAAGTACACTTGCTGGTGCTAGATGGTTATTCCCGATTATGCTCAGAGATTACACCTGGAAATGATGAAGGGTCACTTCCAGTGGTGTTCATGGGACCTTATGTGGTACCAGGGATTAAACCTAGGTTGCCTGAGTGCAAGACAAGCATCTCAACCTCTATATTATCTCTCTAGTTTGTGCTTAGGATCTTATCCAGAGAATTCATGAGTTTATGGCCTGCTCAGCTCAAGAAATATTGTTTGGTCATACCTGGAAGAGCTCTGGGTTTACTCCTTGCTCTGTACTCAGGTATCACTCCTGAAAGGGTTTAGGAGACCAACTAGGGTACAGGAGAATCTAACTCAAGATGGTCATATGCAAGGCAAGTGCCTAGATCCTGTATTATTACTCCAGCCCAATTTGCTTTGAACTTTTAACCATAGAATTATGAAGCCCCTCCCCTCAGTCAGCTCAGCAATTTCCCTACTCTTCATTCTAGCAATTCTGTTGAGTCATGCTCTGCCAACCTCAGAGATCCAGGCCAACACTAACATGCGGCATAGAGAAAGTTTAGCTCACACACATAAATATTTTCTGGGTAATGGTAAGAGACACCAGGAGTCTAGTGGAGTCACAGAAGGACAAGAAAGGAGGTGAAACTGGGTGGTGGATTTCAGGAACGCTGTCTCCTCCTAATTTAATTTATTCCTATTCTTTCTCACTGATATACTCAAAATGGACAAGAAGAACTCTGTGTTCTGGTCACACAATCCTGAGGCCCTTGTAGCCTTATTCCCTAAAGTTTGACCTGTTGAGTCACAGTATTTCTGTGGGGTCAGCAAAGTGGCATCTAATGGGGATAGGGTGTACGGTGGTGTGTGCAGAGCTTCACAACCCCAATGAACAGGATGAGTCGAGGTTGAGGGATGCTGATTGTGTGTTGTTAGGGTATTCTGATTTTAATGCAATTCTCCTTCTAAGGTAGACTTTAACCTACGGAGCTCTGCCTAGGAACTGTCCATTGGGTGACTTCAATCTTTCCCACACTCTGTCAGCCCTGCCTCTCAGGTCCTTATCTTCTCTCTTTTGTCTCACAGCTTCATCCCAGAATGTCAACTGGCAGATAAATGCCAACCGACGGGCTCACCACACAGACAAGTACTTCAGCCGAGATCTTATCCTGCGGAGAGGCCAACCTTTCGAAATTTCCATGAATTTAAGTGAAAACACAGGCCCTGCAGAGAGTCTAGTATTCATCGCCGCCACAGGTGCATCTTCACTATTTCTCCACACTAACCTTTGTAAATTGAATATAACATCCGTGGTCCCTGGACTGAGCTCTAGCTCAGGACTACTTTTGACATTGGGGCAGCTATTTGTGGGCCTGCAGGTCAAGTCTTCAGAGGAATTTGACCTATTGAGTCACAGTATTTTTGTGGGGTCAGCAAAGTACTGACCCTAGAGTCTTGTCCTGGGATCTGATCTCTTTCACTGGGTTTCTGATTTTCACTATCCACCATCTTCTTTTGTAGGACCTAACCCCTCAGAATCAGCCCGAACGAGGGCTGTGTTTTCACTCTCCAATGACAGAAATGGTAGTGGCTGGAGTGCACAACTCTTGTCCAGTCAGAACAACATTCTGAGCATCTCCATTTCCATTCCTGTCAATGCTCCTATCGGTTGGTATACCCTCAGCCTTCAGGATGGTGGCTCCCTTCTGAAACTTGGAACATTTGCTGTTCTCTTCAATCCCTGGCTGCCAGGTAGGGAACTGGCCACTCACATTTCTATCCACCATCTAAGAAATGCCCATGGAGGGGATTTTGGGGTAGTGATTTTCATATGCTCAGAGTTGATTAAAAATGTGTTTGGGGGGCCCAGGAGATAGCATGGAGGTAAAGGCATTTGGCAAAAGGTCATCGGTTCAAATCCCGGTGCCCCATATGGTCCCCCGTGCCTGCCAGGAGCAATTTCTGAGCATGGAGCCAGGAGGAACCCCTGAGCACTGCCGGGTGAGACCCAAAAAACAAAAAAAAATGTGTTTGGGCTATGGAGAGAGCACAGTAACTAGACGTCAGACACTATGGATTAAGTCTCAGCTATGCCACGTAGTTAGCCATGCGTGTCTAGAAAGGGTCCCCACCACTCTGAGTCTAAAATTCCGCACCATTACAAATACAGTCTGTTGCTTCCTCAGGTATTTTGTGAGTTTCGACATGCTGTATAGTGTTGTTAAAAAAGACAATGACCCCAGTACAATTTTGCAGTCAGGAGTTTACCTTCTGCCTACGGAATATGAATCTCAATCCCAGGGTCTCAGAATCAGGTCATCAGACCTATGAGCCAACCTAGATTCTCTTTTGACTCCCACAATATAATTTGGAAGCATCGTCACCCAATATTTCCTTCCTTGGTGGAACTGGGGAAAAGGACTGTAGATGGAACTTGTTCCAGCATCCATGGCAGTACTCAGAAGTGAAAGGAGGATTGGACTCTATGATCTTTTGTTGGGTTCTCATCTCCAATATACCTTTTATGTCAAATAGCTGATGGTGTCTTTATGAGTAACCAAGCTGAGAGAGAAGAGTATGTTCAGCAGGATGCTGGCATCATCTATGTGGGAAGTGCAAATCGAATCGGCATGGTTGGCTGGAACTATGGACAGGTAAATAAATGGGAGCTAGTGTCCTCATTGCCCAGGAAGCTCTGCAACTGGCCCCACAGATAGATAGAAGTTCCCAAATATATCTATTGATTTATTCTTGTCATTCATAAAATAGTTATTGACCACTGACTACACACCAGGGTATAAACTACCCACCCCACTACAAATTAGGAGACAGAGAAGACAGATATTCTGTCCTTGGAGGGTTCACAACCTAGAAGGAATGTAATGTAATTAAATAAATGCAATTAATTAAAGCCATGATATATTCATGAGAATAAGGCCAACCATAGTGTCTTGGGATATGACTTCATCAGTGATTCCATTGCAAAAGTAATAGAATTGCATTTGTGGGGAGTTTTCAAGCTCCCCAATTACAGTCTCTGGACTCTTCATTTCAGAGACTTCCATGGGGGTATACAAAGTACCTAGGTTTTTCTCATCCTAGGAACCTTTTCAGGACATCCCTTCCCCTTTTCTTGTTTCCAGAAGATAAATGAGCGGCCTTCCTCTATATGTATGTGGGGAAGGGGGTATCCAGGATCAATAGGTACCTGTTCTTCCCCTCTTCAGGTGCTATTCTGTGACAACCAGAACAAGTGTACAATAGTTTTTATATGTTGAGCCTCTGTGTCAAATTTGTTTGAAAGAAGGGGAAGCAGGTAAGGCATAGTGTATTAAGAGACAGGGAAACTAATTTTCTCTTTTTAATTCCACACCCACTACCAGTGTCAACACACTTCTGTCAATGTCTCAAGGCTCCTTCTATAACCCACCCTAGCCTCCTGGAAAACTCTATATTTTGGAGGGGACACACCCGGCAATAATCAGGATTTACTCCTGCTTCTGCACTCAGGAATCACTCCTGGCAGGCTGGGGAGACCATCTGGGAATCTGGAATCAAACCTGGATCAGCTGAATGCAAGACAAATGCCCTGCCCATTGTGCTATCACTCTGGCCCTTAACTCTTTGTTTCTTAAGTAATTATTATACTTTGGGTCATGGTTTCCCAATAGTGTTGATTATTATAATTTTGATGTATGTAGTTGCCTTGCTCTCCACCAGCAAAATGCCTAAGACCCTTCACCAATGTTCTTGCAGTATTTGTTGCCCTCTTCACTATCCCTTAATCTCCTTATTTGACTTTGTCAGTAAAGGAATCCAGGGTCAAGGGTTTACCACCACCAGATACTATCTATGCCCTTTTCTTGCATTTCTATATACCACAGATGAAATCGTCTTGTATTTGTTATGGGGCGATTTTTGATGGCACAGTCAGAAGTCTCCCTTAGGAAGGAACTCTTGATCAGGAACTAGGAAAAAGTCAGGAAGATAGAGAGATAACTGGAGAACTCTCCAGTTATTTCTGAGGGTGGGGAGGAAGACTAGAAGCTGTAGAAATGACTCAAGACCTAAGGCAAGAGAGCTGATCTCCATTTGAGAAGCAGTTATTACATATCCGTTATTTGTGAAAACAGCTTCAATACCTCTTTTAATGAAGTATGTTATCTTCAGAATCAGTTCCCCAGTAGTCTAAATAATATACCACAATCAAAGCCGATGGGAACTTAGAGGTGAGCTGGGACCAATATCTTGTTATACAGATGGAGATTTCAAGGCTAAAGGATTGTGAGTCCTATTTCCTTTAGGACCTGCAGCACTGGATCCCACATGTCAGAATTCTGGATGAACTGACAGCATAACAGCAAGGTTGGGTGGTGGCATCTTAAGAATTTTCCTATACATGGATGTACATGGAATTTATTATGCTGAGTGAAATAAGTCAGAGGAAACAAGATAGATGCTGAATAGTCTCCCTCATCAATGGGTCTTAAGAAAAATAAAAGATATTTTTGCAATAATTATCAGAGACATAGAGAGGAGGGCTGGAAGGTCCAGCTCACAACATGAAGCTCACCACAAAGAGTGGTGAGTGCAGTTAGAGAAATAACTACACTGACAACTATCATAACAATGTGAATGAATGAGGGAAGTAGAAAGCACAGGCGGAGGTGGGGTGTCAAGGAGGGAGATTTGGGACATTGGGGATAGGAATGTGGCACTGGTGAAGGGGGGTGTTCTTTACATAACTGAAACCCAACTACAACCATATTTGTAATCAAGGTGTTTAAATAAAGATATTAATTAAAAAAAAAGAATTCTCAATCCAGGGGTGCTTTCCAGTGCTTTTGGAGTTCTTTATTCACACCACTTTTCTCCATCATGACATCTGTTTTAATTTGAACAGTTTGAAGAAAACATTCTCAACATTTGCCTCTCCATCCTGGATCACAGTTTGAATTTCCGTCGTGACCCCACCACTGATGTGGCCCGCAGAAATGACCCCAAGTATGTCGTCCGGGTGCTGAGTGCTATGGTGAGTGCAGGAAAAGATTGTGATGATTAATCGTTATCATATATTCAGTTCAACGATGGTTAGGCATATGTGCTCTGTTCAAACCTCATTTATTCATTGAAGCCTCAGGAAATACAGTTGGTGTTATTATTATTTGGACATGTGGAAGAGGAGGCTCCTTTAAATTAAAGGATTGTGTGGGGGAAAGAGACAAAACTGGAGCCAGTTGTGTCTTGCTGAAAAGTCCTATCTGTGGAATCTTGAGGTTGTTTTCAGGCCACAAAGGAATTTGCCCCTTTGATCTCCACTAGATATGTTCATTTATTTTTGGTTTGGGACCACACCCAGTGGTTATATCCTGGCTCTGCTCAGGAATCACTTCTGGTAGTGCTCAGGGAGCAAATGCATTGCAGGGATCAAACTGGGGTCTGCTGTATGCAAGACAAGCATTTCTGCTAGTTCTCTATTCTGGTTTCTGCTGGCTTTGACAGTATACAAATTTAAGCCTACTCATCACCAGGCATCCAAGAAAGAGGTTGAATTACACTAACGTGTATGAAGAGTTATCTTCCATTGCCTTGGTCATCCATTCCAAAACATCTTTGAATGTTCTAGTGCCATGTTGGAAAGGCAGTAGCAGGCAAACTCACTCATGATTTTAAAACTGAAGGCAAAACTGAAGGACCCATGGTTGAAGTGGCTGTAGGTTCTTGGTTGTGAATCAACCCACTCATGGTCTCCAGTTGCCTTCTCAGATCTACAAATCACCCAGTCCTCCATGTGAGAGACTTGTCTTTGCGCGCGCGCACACACACACACACACACACACACACACACACAAACACACACATAATCAGAGCTAGATTCCCAAAGACCATCTCCATCCTCCATATTCAGTGTGTAGGCACCACCTTCATCAGAAAGAGTCCACATTGGCGATGAATATGCTCGAAGTCACTAATGAACAAACTAATAGCCAGATTGCTCTTGAACTCTCTGAAATCAAGTAATTACCCGGAAGTCTGTTTAGCTCTTTTGGTGGTGGTGGTGGTTAGTGTTCTCAGTCTCTCTTAAGCAGAAGAATCACCATGCTAACGAGTTATATGGTTAGACATTTGAGCAACCTGCCAAGTTCATGACAACCATATGGGAGTAGTTCTGAAGGCCTCTTAAAAGATGTCTTGAATTGAGTCTTGGGGTAGGAATAGGGAGCCCAGGGAACTTGGAGATAGCTAGGAGCCAGAACCTCTGGGAAGAGTGACAAGTGAGGTTTTAGTTGAAGCTGAAAACCAAGAGATAATAATTTAGTGGGATAAAAGCAAGGCTGAGGTCAATGTAAACTGGCAGTAGAGTAACACAGGGAGCAAGCCTCCTCAGCAGGCTGGTGGGTGGGGAGCCAGCTGGATCCCATAGCTGCTGACTCACCCTCTCCCTCTGGACAAACCATTCTACCTGGGTGCCAATTTCCTTGCCCCTCCCTACTGCTCTCTCCAGACCTTCTAGCTGGGTGGGGTCATAGCTAATTATGGCCTAAGCAGGGCTTTGAAATATTCAGCTTTCAGCAAGAGATCACTCTGCTGATTACCACTTTGGTGCTGGAGCACCACTGACTCAGGAGCTAGGGCAAGTGGCCCCATCTTCCATCTCACCTCCAGATCTTCCCATTCCAATGCAAACTCCTCTGCAAAAGCTGCCTAGCTCCCTATTGCATAAGGGCACCAAGTAAGATCAGGCAGACCTGTCTTGTCATGGATTCTTTTGTTTCCAGACTATTCTTTTTGTTTGTTTTTCATGGGGGTTTGGATTTGGATCATATCTGGAGGTGCTTGGGAGATATGTGACAAGGTATAGAGCCTGGAACTCCTACATGCAAAGTCTGTGATCCAACCCTTTGAACATATCTCCCCCGCCCCTGACTGTACATTCTTTGCAACGTTCACCACCGACACTCATAGACTGGCAGGTGGCAGAGCCCTGGGAGAACTTGCCCAGTACAGTTAGGGGCAAATATTAATTAGAGTGTCTTAAACTCTGACTATGTAGCTTATGGAAGAACCTGAGCATTTCCCTATTTTTAACTTTCCCCAAGTCTTAGAAGGTGAAGAACAAAGGTCTGGAGAGGTGAAAGGAATCTCCCACGATCACCACAATGACAGGAGGCAAGACGGGGCATGTTACACAGATTTCTCCCTCTTTTATGTTTTATTATGGAAAAGTGGGACCAACACAAGAGTATAAAAGAAAGCATAATGAACTTCTATATACCCATCATCACTTTGGCAATCACCCCAGTCAGTCTTGCTTGAAGCCAGTCAGTCTTGCTTCACATCTCTTACACAGATTAGTTGAAAAATCACAGGCAGTTTAGTTCATGCCATCTCTTTAAAAGACAGTGGAACTCAGTCAGATCTCTGAGTTCCTGGCCCAGTGCTCTCTCCCAAACTGCCTCCAAGTTGGGCGCCTTATATCAGAATCACACCTGATAATGAATGAAAGATAGAAACAAGGAATAACTGCAAAGAGGTATTTCATCCTTATTCTTCTCAAGAAGAAATTAGTTGCTAATGTGAAAAGCTTCACTGAAAGAGAATTTCAAACCTTACACCTCCAGGCAGATATCCATGACAGCTCAGGAATTCTACTAAGAAACTCTCCAAAGTTGAACTGCCGACTCAGTCTTGTCATTCCATAAGAAGACATGTAGCCTTGGTTTTCCATAAGAGTCACATAGAGGACGTGTGGGCTAGAGTAACCTTATTTAGGCAAAGTTCTTTGAAATTTACAAATAACTCCATACTCCAATTATGACGGTGCTCATTCCCAAATCACCTAAAAAGACACACACAAAAAAGTCACTTCTCACCTTCCCTTTTCCCTTGGACCCAAAATCTCACTCTCTAGGCTCACTACTGGAGGGTTTTTCTTTCCTGCCCAGGTCAATGGCAATGATGACAACGGTGTGCTTGCTGGAAACTGGAGTGGCAATTACTCAGGGGGTGTAGACCCAAGGATCTGGAACGGCAGCGTGGAGATCCTTAAGGATTGGCGGAAAAATGGATTCAAACCAGTTCGATTTGGCCAGTGCTGGGTCTTTGCTGGGACTCTCAACACAGGTGAGGTACCTTTTCTGGACCTGTGGGTAACACCATGGATGCCTCAAAGGTACTGTTTCTGTGGTACCAAAGGTACCAAATCCTCAGATTCCTCTCTTGCTTTGCAGTGATGCGGTGTTTAGGCATTCCCTCCCGCGTCATCACCAACTTCAATTCAGCTCATGACACCGACCGAAATCTCTTAGTAGATGTGTACTACGATGCATCTGGCAGGCCAATAGAAAGAAGCACTGACAGTGTGTGGTGAGTACCTGACCCTTCCTGACCCCCAAGTATGTTCTTGCTTGCCTAGATCCAGACAAAGATGTGTTTGCATATGGTTTACTCTTGAAATGAAGACAGTGCTGAGCATACACCTAGCAAGACCCCACTAGTTCTCTGTTCAGGGTTCCACAAAGTCTGATGGTTGTTGTCTCTGACTGCCCGATGGAGGGCTGAATCCAGTGAAAGAATCCTGGGTTCTGTTAAAGTAGCCTGAATAGGACCTGTTGGCCCTTCAGGTAGTTAGAAGAAACATTAAAATGATTGAGCGATTATTATAAATATATCTCAGGTAACCCATAGGATCATGGGCTTCACCTATGACCATCTTATAGCTTGCATAATAAATACAACCTATTTTTTTGTTATACATGCACGTCTATGTCACTATGTTGATTTTTTAAGTTAGTTTCTTCAAGATTCCAAATGGAAAGAAGTTTTAGATATAATTGGGCATGTCTATTTCTCACCATAAATATGCCTTGAATTAATGTGTTTATATGCTCCTAATAACTGTAATAGAAAGAGATGCCAACTGGAAGAAGGTTATAGAAAACTTATTGACATAATATCTGTAACTTCATTTAGCAGCACACTGACACAAAATAGATATTATGACAGCTAGTGAAGGTTAGACCATATGCCAATTTATTACCAGATGACAACTAAAAATGATGATGTCTTTATCTGTTTATATATATATCAATCTTTATATACACATACCATATACGTAATTCATCTGTTAACAACTCTTATCTTGGGGTAGGCAGTGACTCAGCAGATGGCAGGCTGGGTGGGGAGTCTGGGGTCGCTGGGTCAAGGTTCTGGGGCCCACTGGGTCAGGGTTTGGGGTCTCTGTCAGGGGTCTCTGTCAGGGTTCTGGGGTTGCTGGGTTCAGGATCTGTGTCTGCTGAGTCGGGCTTATGAGTCTACTGGGTCGGGGGTCTGGGTCCTACTGGGTCAGGGTCTGGGGTCCACTTGGTTGGAGTCTCTATCAGGGGTCACGAGTTCACTGGGTCAGGGTTCTAGGTCCGCTGAGCTGGGGGTCTGGGTTCTACTGAGTGGGTTGTCTAAAGTATGCTGGGTCAGTCTAAAGTTCTGGGTTCTCTGTTGGGGGTCTGGGGTCCTTGGGTCGGTCAACTGAGGTCCACTAGGTTAGGGGTCTGGGTGGGCTGGGTCTGGGGATTTGGAATCCACTGAGTCAGGGGTCTGGGTCCCACTAGGTCTGGAGTCTGGGTTGAGGGTCTGGCAGTCTCTGGATCAAAGAGTTTGTGACTTTGGGATCCTAAGGTCAGTGAGCGGTGGGATCTCAGGGACATTAAGACAAAGGTGTGGGGTTCAGGTCAGAGGAAAAAAAAAACATTGTTATCTTAACCCATTCCAAAGGACACTCACATACTCCATATCACTCATATGCACACACATATACATATCTAGAGGCATAAGTTAATTTTTCAGCTCTATCATTAACTTTTAAGTTTTGTGATATTTTATAGAAAACATTATTTAGGGGCTGGTGAGGTGGCGCTAGAGGTAAGGTGTCTGCCTTTGTAAGCACTAGCCAACGAAGGACCGAGGTTCGATCCCCCCCCCAGTCCCATATGGTCCCCCCACGCCAGGAGCAATTTCTGAGCACTTAGCCAGGAGTAACCCCTGAGCATCAAACGGGTGTGCCCCCCCAAAAAAATAACAAAAAAAACCCCCATTATTTAGGGATGGGGAATTAGGACCACTCTGAGTCATTCTCAGGGCTTTCTCTAACTCTTGGCTCAAGGATCACTCCTTGGTGATGTTCGTGGAACAAAGACAATATTACTTCCAAATTAAGCCAATCCAATTTTACTGAAATGTGCTTAGTATAACTAATGGAATAAAGTCAAAGAAAAATAAAAATTACCAAAAATATATGTTAAAACAAATAACAACCCCACTTCAACAATGAAACTTTGTGATCTAAGATTTGTGATCCCTTCCATCTGGATTGTGGGTGATTAATAGAGTCTAGAGTTTAATGGGACAAAAATCTTACCTTCAGGCATTCTTGCTATGCCTTTTTCTATTGACATTGATAGCTTACAGAAAGTTTATTTTCCCCAAGTTCTCATGTTATGAGGGCCTTCTTACCCATCTGTATCCAAAAACCCCAAGGCAGCCTGTTCTGATTACTGAGGCAAAGCCATCCCTGACTTTGGTTCCTTTCCCTAATCACAGATTGATTGCTCCAGCAAAATGGCTGTTTTGGATTAAAGATGCATATTGGTGTAGTCTTTATTACTAGTCTGCCCAGGAATTTCAGAGAAACCAGAGAGATCAAGACTTGACCTCTACTGAGAGTGGTATCAGTGCTATTAGAGGATAGGGTGGAGGAACTTATTACTTTTGAAGCTTTTTAGGAATAAGATAGTGTGTGATGCTCCTGGCCAAGTGGTTCAGACCAGAATATTTTGGGAGTCTTCAAAGGTTTTCAAAATAAATTTGGAATTAGAACCTAGACCTCTTGGTTTCTGGTTAACACTCCTACCCCAATTAACTTCATAACTCGTTCAAAATAAAATCATCTTGTGGCAATAGGGGCCGTGGACACTTTTCAGACATATCCACAGTCCTGCCCTCCTTCTGTATCCCCTCCTCCCAATCATGTCAAGCCACAAAGCTCTGATTTTTGTGAGGGATCTCATCACTGCCACATTCTGATCCTTACTCCCAGTCTCTGCTGAACCTTTGGACTTGAGAGCTACCATGAAAACCTGCTCTGGATGATATGAGGACAGGAAATCCTGCCCCCCACTTCCCCAAGTTCTCATATTGTGAGGGCCTTTTTACCCCTCTGTATCCAAAAACCTTCCTGTCCCTTGTATACAGCTTATCTTCCTGTTGTTAATTCCGTCATTAGTGAGATGAAAGGATCTGTCACTTGTGTTATAACTCTGAATCCATATGGTCCCTCAGTCCTCTATAGGAGTGATTCCTGAACACAGAGCCAGTAGTAAGACCTGAGTATAGCTCAGTATAGACCAAACACCCCACCTCCCACATAAAAGAAAGAAAAGATTGATCAGTTAAGTCTCTCATGAGCTTTAATTATTTAATTTGCTACAGCTTCATCTCATCCCACTTTTGTATGAGAACTTCCTCCCCACCCTAAGATGACTAGCTCATACCTTATACATTGATCCTTTGGGGGTGGGGATGGTGGAACTACCCCAGGAGTGAGTTTCTGTCTGGAAATAATACTATCCTATTACAAGACCAAGCTTGGGCTTGGATAAAACCTTCCATCTAAATCTTTATATGTTGCAATGTTGAAAGCTTTTTTAGAATCTTGTCCAGATTTGCCTAAAGTAAGAGAATGGAAGGATCACATTAATTAAGCACCTGAAAGTGCTTATTAGTATTATTAGTGGCTTATTGAGCAATTATTTTGTGCCAGTTACTAGACTAAGAGCTTACCCTTACTCTTCTGAATGACGAGTTAAGCATTAGTATGATCATTCCCATTTTATAACTGAGAAAATGGAGACACAGTCACCTTTCCAAGGGGGAAAGAACTAGAAAATCGCAAAGCTAGAATTTAAACCCGGGCAGCTTTGTAAGTTCAAAGCACTAAAGAGGTGCCAGGGAGTCTTCTTATTCTTGATGAATGTTTTGAGAATTCTGACAGCTCTTACCTTGGGATTTTCTTGATTGTGTGGGCTGTACAGCAACCCAAGCTCTGGTTAAGCTGGATGTGCCATGCTAGGAGAGGGAACACAAGATTCCTACAGTCTCACTTTCCCAAGCATAAGAACAGTACAAGTGGGGCTCTGACAGTGATATCTGCTTATTGCAGAAATAAAAGTCTAGAGAGAAGAAAGAATAACAAGTTTGAGTTTTAATCCTTCCAGATATAAACAAATGGATAAGTTAAGAGACCTCAGCAATTTCCTCTAGTTCTTTCTTGTTTTCATATTCACAGAATCTAGTGGAGTGTTCTTTAATTCTAGATAATTTCGCCAAGTTAAATTTTACAGGTAAAAACTTTCTTCAGGGATCCAGAGTGATAGCACAGTGATAGGGTTTTTTCTTTGTATGTGGTTGACCCAGGACGAACCTGGGTTCTGTCCCTGGCATCCCATATAGTCCCCCAAGCCAGGAGCGATTTCTGAGCTCATAGCCAGGAGTAACCCCTGAGCATCACTGGGTGTGGCCCAAAACCCAAGCACTGCCCCTCCAAAAAAAGATTCTTCAGTACTCACTTCTTGAGAGACAGGATGCTTTTTGAGGAATAAGTTCAAGCAGTTTCTTCTGTAGGGTTTCCAGAAGGAACCATAATAAATAAAGGAGGTCTGGAGGCTGCTCAATCACTAAGCCATTAGCCCCATGATTTATAACAGTTTGGCCAAGATAATCTTGATCTGAAAATTTCTGGCTTGACTAAAATTTTGCTTGCAACTAGCTTGATGACACTTGTTCTATGGGCCAGACCCTGCACTAGACAGTAGGTGGCCGAGAGTAGTACAATGAATGCATGAGTCACACTAGGGAAGTACACAGCTGTGTGAGAAGGTGGGTGGTTGTAACATAAATGTCAACCTGATGCTGTATCAGAATGCTGTATGAGGTTTAGAGATATCTCAGAGGTGTGATCAGCATACTCTTGAGATGTCAGGAAATGATATTCTGGGGGAAGCAATATCTTACCAGCATGGAAGACATAGGTAAGAGATTCCTTTTTTACTTCTCCAGATCATCTTTCAGAAAAGTCTTGTGTCCCTGTGAAATTATAGGCAAATGAAACTCAGTGGTTGTCTCTAGTACAGTGGTTTCTAGACTTCAAGAAATTGTTTTCGGTAGAAGAGAAGGAATCTGCATCTTTGAACACCTAATCTGAAAGTTCTATTATTTACAACTAGTCCTTTCCTCAAACTTCTACTCCTGACATCGTTTCAGATAGGAACAGAATACAGGGTTGGAAGGTGAAAAAAAGTTAAGAGGCGGCCAGAAACAAACATAATTTCCAATATGATGTCCTTGGGAAGTTGAAAAGCTAATTGGTTCAATGATGGAAAGTCACCTCTGACTCCCAATGGGGCAGGATGTATTGGGCAGGAGTCAGGATTCGTTGTTCCCTGTTCTTAAATTCCCCCTAAATTAGGATTACAAATCTAATTTTGTAAAAGATTTTTACCAACTGCCTTCCCCTAGGGGTTCTTGTCTGGAACAAGTAAGGGTATAATTCAACTTTCTCCTTTTATGTCCCTCTTTTGCGTCTTTCATACAGAGATGGTAGTATTCCCATTTGCTTGATTGATATTTTGGTTACACTTGACGATGATGCTCAGAGGCTTCTCCTGGCTCTGCATCCAGGAATCACTCCTGGGGGTACTCAAGGGACCTATATAGGATGCTGAGGATTAAATCTGGGTCTGCAGTATGCAAGGCAAATATTCTACCCACTGTTCTACTTCTCTGGCTTATTCATGCTTTCTTTTTCCAGAATGTTAGCTGATACTAAATTCATACCCATTCAAAAAGATGCATTATGGGTCTTCCAGGAGATAATTGGGGACAGTTGTGGAAACTTTGTGTGCATGCGTGTGAGTGTGTGTGTGTGTGTGTATGAGAGAGAGAGAGAGAGAGAGAGAGAGAGAGAGAGAGAGAGACCCACCAGTGATCAGGGTTTATTCCTAGCTGTGTGTTCTGGAGTCAATCTGGAGGTGCTCAGGGGACTATATATGGTCCCCAGGAAATTCAAAACAGAGCTGATTACATGTAAGGCAGGCAAGCACCTTAACCCCAATACTATCTCTTCAGTTCCCAGGGAGATAATTTTTATGATAAAGATTTTTCATGATATAAGGAAATACCAGAATCTATAAAAATACAAAATTAGTATACTTTCTGTTCATGTAAGTTTAATATTTGATTGTTTCTCAGGTTTCTTGTTTATTTATAAATTTGGGATGCTGTTAATAATCTGTTATTTGTGGGGCAAGAGCAATAGCACAGCAGGTAGAACATTTGCCTTCCACACAGCTGATTCAGGTTCAATCCCCAGAATCCTATATTGTCCCCTAAGCCTGTCAGGAGTGATTTCTGAGTGCAGAGCCAGAAATAACAGCTGAGTGCCACCAAAACAACAAACAACAGAAATCTGTTATCTGTTAGCAAGCATAGTAGATACATTCGACTCTTCCCTGTCCCTGAAAACCAACTACTTCACAATTTTAAATCATGTGGTTTTGGCAAGATATTATAAGCATCAGGAACATTTTTCAATATTTAATTAAGTTTCAAAGATATTATTTTAGGAGCCAGAGAGACAGTGCAGGAGTTAGGGTGCATGCCCTATGGTCCCATTTCCATCCAGGGTACCACACTCTCATCACCACCATCCTGACTCTTGTCCTCCAGGACCAAAAAGGGTAACGATGCCTGTGGTATCAGACACTGCTGTGCCCAAGAAGCACAGCATCCTCTGGCCCTTGAATAAAACCCCAGACACAATTCTCAGAGAATCACTGGGAGTGACCCCAAGCCCACTGAGCAATGATTGGGAGGGACCCCACCCCTCACAAATGAGATTTTACATGTAACATTTTCTATTGAGTAAATCATTCTCTTTTCCTCATACTTATTTCCCAATCCCTATGTTAGTGATCGATTTTACCTTCTTCCTATTGTAAAGAGCCCGTGATGAGCATTATTTCATGTAAATATCGTGCTAATATCCCCCTAAGAAAGTTGCCTAGAAATAGCATCTTTTCCGTTAAAGAGAATGAACATTCTAAAGATTTATGACTGCTGCTGATAGCTTCCAGAAAGATAGTAATGACCCATCTCTGAGTAGGGTAGTGATGAGAGAATTCTTCTTCCCCACTCATGTCTATGGCTGGTTTTTTTTTAATGATTTGTTTGTTCACCTTATATGATTTCCCTCTTACCTTGTTTCTGTCACCCCATGTTACCCAAAGGATGCAGTCAGGTCACGATGTATTTGCTATGAGTCAGGGCCACTTCTACCTTTTCTGGCACCTTAGAGCATAGAGCTCTGCCAGGCAAGCACATCCTATCTGCTCCTCTGAAAAAGTCTCTCACAGCATGAAACATGAAAACAATCTCTTTCTGATTATAAAATAATAAAAAATAAGTAAGGATAAGTTATGCACATAAACTAGGAAATAAGCTAACATACTCTAAGATCCTTCCAGAAACTTCATGCTGTTTACATTCATAACCCTTAGATGTCTGTGCATTGAATTTTAATTGCCAAATGAGATCAAGTTCATAATTATTTTATAGATATCCAGAAATTAAAATTGAGAGACAATATGGTTTGAATGTTAAGAGCACAGGTAGTGTCTGGGTGCAAATCCTCCTCTTCCTCAGTGGGACCTTGAACAAAGTCACTTAATTTGCTTAGGCCTCAGTTTCCAGAATTGTCAAATTAGAATGATTATTTTTCTGTTATGAGTATTGGGCAGATGAAACGAGTAAATGCATATCAACATTTATAATACTTAATCACCTTCTTTACTGATTTTTATTGCTTTTATAATATACATATTTTAAATATTCATTTATTTGGTAATTACAGAACTTTAGAAGTAATGAGTTATTCTCTTTATAGAAAATTAAAACATTAAAAAATACACAATATAAAACTTGATCCAATTACACATCAAATTGCTACCTAAATGGTGGTTTCCTGAGATAATAGAATTATCAAGACTTTTGCTGAATTTTTAATGTGTAACTTTCTAAATACAAATAAGTTTATTATAGTTACATATTATGCACCCATATAAATAAATTACACATACAGGAGCATTTATTATATTATATATAACATATATAACATATAATATAATAATACATATTATATTATTTATAGATTATATAAATATCTACATATTTATATATAAATGATAGATAAAGACTAATTTATATCTTAATTATTTGGGGGGTTGGGTCACACCCAGTGACAGTCAGGGGTTACTCCTGGCTCTGCTCTCAGAAATCACCCCTGCAAGGTTCAAGGGGACTATACAGAATGCTGGGGATCAAACCCGGATCTGCCTAATGCAAAGCAAACACTCTACTCACTATATACTATTGCTCTAGCTCCTATAATCTAATTCTTATTCGAATATGTCTTCATGTTTTAGAATCTTATTTTAAACATCTTTCCATGTAAGTGGAAAGTGTTAGGTTGAATTTACTTGCTGCTTTTTGCTTATTTTGGTTTTGGGGTCACTCCTACTGGTAGTCAGGACTTACTCCTGCCTCTTATTCCTTACACTGCACTCAGGCATCACTTCTGGCAAGGCTTGGGAAACCATCTGGGATTCCAGGCATTGAACCTGAGTTGGTTACATGAAATCTTAGGTGCTATACTATCTCTCCAAACCCAGAATGTGCTCATCCTTTTAGAAAGCTCTGTGATAGTATGCTCCCTGATGAGGCCATAGTTTATCACCCTTTTCTTACTGATAAGTTTTTTATGATTTTTATGATTTATAATTTTATTTTATATTAATACAAGTAGAATTTGTAATATTTTTATTATTACAAATAGCATCTCATGGATCTTTTCCTGTTCACCTATGTGCACTCTTAATTTTTTTCCTCTCTCCTTCCCCTTTTAGTCCCCCGCTCTTAATTTTTTGTGGAAATAATTTCTAAAAGTAGAATTACTTACTCAATGAGTATGCATATTTTTAAAGGTTCTTCATTCTCACTGCCAAATTGCCCTCCACAATGTCATAGCAATTCAACACCCACCAGTGGTTTGCAGAGTGCTTGCTTTCCCATCCCTGGAAATAAGTATCATACAACAATGAGTATCAGCCTCTGCTCTCAGCTATGTCAGGCTGAAACATGTAAAGGCATTACTTTGTCATCTTCATTTGCTTTTAATAGAGGCGAAGCGAAAACTATTTTCACAGGTGCAATGATAAGTTGTATTCCTTATGAAAATTGCCTCTTTATTATCCTTTATTGGTGTGGTGTGGTTATTTTTATTCGTTTGGTTCTTTTCTTATTGATTTGTAAAGTCCTTTAAAATATTAATAAGAGCAAATCTATGTGTAAGGTATATGCTTCATATATTTTCCCTGTGCTGTTTTTTCCCCCAAATTTTATCTCTTCTTTAGCTGAATCAATTTTACTGATATAATTTCAAGCTGGCTAACTCTCCTATACATCTATTCTCTAGTAAGCTATTATGAAATTCTCTTATTTGGGATATATTTACCCATGAAAATATCAATTTGATTATTTTTCTGCATTTTAAAATTTCTTATTTTTCTTATAAGACTATTTTCCTATATCTCTTTGAAGGTAGATAGAATATCTGCTTTTTAAGTCCTATTTCACAACCAGAGAGATAGTATTGTGGCTAGGGAACTTGCCTTGCAAGCAGCCAACATGGTTTGATACCAAGCAGCACATATGGTTCTTTGAGCCTTGCCGGGAGCATCCCAGAATACAGGGCCAAGAGTAAACCCTGAGCACCAGTGAGCATGGTCCAAAACAAAAAATAAAGTAAATAAAATAAAAAACAAAATCTAATAACTAAGAAATAGATTATCTCAGGCTTAGTCCCTGGTTATTTTTCCCTTCAAGAGTGTTGTATTTCTTTCATTCTTTGTTGAGTAATTTAGGGCTGTGTCTTGGACTTCAGCTCTGTTTCTTACTCTGTACCTGGGAGTACAGTTCCAGCTCTATCTTTTCTGGGGTTGACCAATAATTCCAGTCTTGAGTAAGTCTGACTAACCTTAATTAAACTACTCATCTAACTGGTCACTCATTGGCATATGGTTCAAAGATCTCTAGAAAATCAAATAAAGAGGTGATAGAAATTTGGTGATAGAAATTATGTTTCTGCTATAGTTAGGATTCTTTCTTTACAGGACATCCCCCTCATTCTCCAGTGACCCTGACCGACCAAGTGTTTGTTTGGTGTGGGAGCATTTTTCTTCCTTTCGCTTTGTGGATCTATCCTTAGGATCAAGTTACCAAAAGTATGACTCATTCCTAGCTTGACCCTCTCTCTTCCCAAGTCCTCCTGCTTCATTTCTGTTCAGGGAGCTATCTTGTATTCCCCTTCCAGATAACAAGCCGCCTATTAAGAGATTACTCCTTCATATTTGAAAGAGAACGACGGTTTGTGGTCTATGCAAGTTTAATATTTTGCTTTGCTTTTAATTAAGTCACCATAGTGTCTTAGATATTAATTTACAATAGTGTTAGTGGTAATATATACTGACACTTACCATGCCATCTTTCCATCTTCACCACTGAAGTACCAACATTCCCCCACCACTGTCTCTACGTTCTTTTTCATTCTCCCACCCCTCATGAACACTTGTATTGGCAGAATTTCAAGGTCTATTCTCACCAATCTCTTCCCTTATTGTGTTTCTATATGCTCCACAAATGAATGAAATCATTGGTATTTGTCCTGTTACTTGTAATTCCTTTTACTCATCATGATACCCTCCAATTTCATTCACATAGCAGCAAACTGCAATATTTCCTATTATTTATAGCTGAGTAGTATTTCGTCATACATGTATACACCACAGGTCCTGTATCTACTCATCTGCTATTGAATGTCTCGTGCTTTTCCAGACCTTGGCTATTAGTAGTGCTGCATAACTACCAATCCTTTCTATCAGGTTCCTGAAGTTGATCCTCTGCTTGAATGGTCTTCGCTTCACAGGGTTATTATTATTTTTTGTGTGTGTGGTTTTTGGGTCACAGCCGGCAGTGCTCAGGGGTTACTCCTGGCTCCATGCTCAGAAATTGCTCCTGGCAGACACGGGGGACCATATGGGGCACTGGGATTCGAACTGATGACCTTTTGCATGAAAGGCAAACGCCCTACCTCCATGCTATCTCCCGGGACCCACACAGGGTTATTTTTTAATTTTATTATTGTAACTGATTTATTTCAAATTTATACATTTTGCCTTTCAATTGCCAAGCTTCTTCCGTCTTTAAATTTCTAAAAGAAGTCATTTTTCCAAAGTAGAAAAGATATATATTATATATAAAAGAAAAAACTAAAGCTGACATAATTACATTCTTAAAAACATTCTATTCATTTACAGGTGTATACAAAGGCGAGTTGGTCTACTGAGATGTTTCTTCTATAGTTAGGGTGAGAGCTCACTATCCCACAGATTCCTCCATTCCTCTCACAACTACATAGTCCATAGTCACATATATTTTTTATAGATCAGTTTCTCCAGAGATAAGATGAAAGGTTAAAAGTTTGGAGATTATGGATTTCTGTCAAGACTTCAGACTTTTTCTGAAGACTGAGCTCTCTTTAAATAAAAGCCCTCCTAATTCTGAGGTTCTGAAAACACCTTTATCTTGTGGGGAAGAGAGTGGGGCCATTGTAATGGTATTTACAATCTTCCAAGAAGACCTGGAATTATAACCTCCCATTTCCATCCTTGTGCACCTCTCAGTCAAATATCTACCCATCAAGAACTTATTACCTGCTTGCCTATTTTCTTCCAAAAAAGAAAATGGTGTTTGAAACAGAACGGTTCTTTTCCTACGGTTTATTCACTCACTTGCCTGTTACTTTGCTGACCCTCAAAAACTCTATCAAGAGCCTTGGGAAGTCAGGAGGAAATATGAGGATGAGACAAGCACGGAAATAATGGGGAAAGTGCTATACCTGTATTAAAGTACTAACATCACCGAGGACAATTACTAGTTGCTGGATTCATTAGTTAAAGCACTGAATGAAATATGCTGGGTTAAAAAAGAGGGATATCATGAGAAGCTGAGGGGCATCCTTTCCCTACTCTAAGCTTCATTAAGTTATCCTGAGAATGAAAGAAGGGTGAATGCTGAGTAGATCTAGAAAGGCAAGTAGCACAAAACCAACAAAAGAACTTGCTCCCAACTACAATTTGCAAAAATAGTTTCTCCACCTTTTTAATCTGTTAATTATTAATCACTAGAATGAGAGCAGACCATGGAAGTGGCAATTCACTGGCTAGAATTACTCCAAAGTTGATCTCACATTCTAGTCAAAGATATGTTGAGTGATAGTTGGGGAAAAGGCAGTAGATGTAGAGGAAATAGTTATGACCCAGGCACAGTCCAAGGCATGGAAGCTCTTATGTTGTTTGTTTGTTTGTTTGTTTATTATTTTGCAACACAAGCATATCCTGTCAAGGAAGACAGAACAGGGGTTACATTCCAAAATATAATTATTTAAGAAAGGCAAAACGCAGCAGCTAAATTCCAGTCTGTACATTTTTCAGAATAGTGATTCTTGCCCCCAGGAGTTTCCAAGAGACCCCTCAATTGCGCCAAGATTATTTACAAACTAGATAGGAAACAGCAATTCAATACTCAATGCAAATCTCATCTTCTAGGTTGAAAACTTCAGCCTTTGAGAAATCTATAAAGACAACTATACAAAAATATAAAAATATCTTTATCTTTACAAGCTGTCAGTCCTTCATATCCTGACAGATGAGTGAAAAAGCTCTACATATCACTGAAACCATGGTAGCAGATAATAAAAAATATATCTTGTGATTCAAATATTGCCTTATTTGCCTGGTAGAGTGCCTACTAGAACTTTTCATTATATTCTGTGCAGTAAATAGGTCCTTCAAGCACTAGGAGGTTGTTTTGATTTTGGAAATACTCAATCATACATTTAAAAAAAAATTTGGCCATTGTCTCTCTAGTCTGGGAAGGAATGCTTTACATTTTAGTTATCTTTGATTTGTGAAGGGCGTAAGGAACTGCCTCTAAGCTTACCTTCAAAATATACATTCTGCATATCACAGGTTTAAAATGACATTTATACAGAACTTGGTTTTATGGTGGACTTCTATCTTCTTCTAATTGCACCTTAAACTGCCAACTGAAGTTGCCTTGAGGGTGGAAAGGGCAAGATCTAAAAGAAGAATGGAGAACACCTTGGTCAAGGATAACACCTAGAAAGAGATGAGCAGTGAGGGAGATGAGAGAGTGGCAGCAATGAAGAACTTAGCTCATTCTTCAATCCATATTTTAGCCCAAAGTCACTCTTTTGGTCTTAGCACCTGGCCTGGCTGACCAAGTATCACCAGAGGCAGTTCCCAGGCTTCTCTTGAGCACTGCTTGGAAGGCGTCTCTGAGCACAAAAAAGAATGCTGTATTTCCAGAGACCATAATGATAATGCAGCTAGTAGGGCATTTTCCTTGTATGCAGCCAACCCTGGTTCAATCCCTGGCATCCCATACCATCCTCATGTCCCTGCCAAGTGTGATCTCTGAGTGTATAACCAGGAATAAGCCCTGAGGAGCACCAGGTGTGACTCAAAAACAAACCAAAATAAAGAGAGAAAAAGAAAATTGTACTTTCAGATAACAACGAAACTGACACCTGGGCATAAGCTTTGTCAATTTTGTCAGCTGCTTGACTTACCTGAGTGTCAGCTCCTCTTTTTATAAGATGGACATAGTAAGAATTCTTTCCTAGTGTTATGACAAAGTAAATAAAAACAATGATCAACAAGGTGAGCAGTAAGAGATGGTGCAGGGAAAACATGTTGGCTGCCCACTGGAGCCCTGCTCTGTCAGGTAAGAGGAGAGTTGTGGTATTTTGCCATCACCAGCTGCATAGCCTTGGGTAAGAAACCATCTATGATTCTCTCTATAGGAATTTCCACGTCTGGAATGAATGCTGGCTTGTGCGAACTGACCTGGGCCCTGCGTACAATGGATGGCAGGTTCTTGATGCCACGCCCCAGGAGAGAAGCCAAGGTAGATCCCATATGCCCTTTTTCTGAGTTTGGCTCTAAACTTCAGCTGTTTATTCTTGTCAGTAGTGGTCAGAAGTGCAGGAAAAGATCCGCAGTTCCCTCCACGTACTCCCAGCATGATGGGATCGAAACAAAAATATCCTCCATATCAATTCTCTCCTAATATGGTTTGGCTTCTGTTCCTGTCGACTGGGTACCTGCCTCCCTGCGCCTACACAGCTGCCACTGAGGCACATCCCTGGCACATGCCAGTAATGAGGAAAAAGGCTTTGTCTCTGCCAATCATAACTTCTCTGCACCACTTCTCATAACCTCTGCCTCCTCTCACAGAAACCTTCCAGCTCCCCTGGCTCTTGGATTTAGTTCAAAGTTCCTGTTCAGCATAAGGCTCTGACTACTGTCCTCAGTGCTTCACCTGCTTCCAAGTCTGTCTATCTGCCCATTGAGCTCTCCTGCAAGCAGGCTGAGCTCCCACCTCTCGCCTCTCTCCCATCCTCTCCTGTAAAGCGTGGGTCCTAGACTTTCCTTTACCTCTCCTCTCCCCTCCTCCCAACTCTAGAGCTGCTGTTCTCATTTCCAAATGATCTTTTTTAAATTTTTTTAACTGTGTTTACATTTAATGTCAGAATTCCAGTAAATTGTTTTTGTAAATACACTATGAATAAAGAAATATTACACCGCTTAAGGCATAAGCCTTGCAAGTAGTTGATACAAACTCAATACCCAGGGGCCGATAGATAGCACAGAGGTAGGTCATTTGCCTTGCATGCAGCCAATCCAGGACAGATGGTGGCTCAAATCTCGGTGTCCGATATTGTTCCTTTAGCCTACCAGGAATGATTTCTGAGCACAGAGCCAGGACTAAGTCTTGAGTGCTGCTGGGTGTGACCCCCCAAAAATTCAATCCTCATCTATTACTTAGGTCCCCAAACATGCAAGTATAATCCTGGATTCCCCTGAGCACTGACAAGAATGCTCAGACCATGTCCTGCA
>PVKC010010553.1:0-25606 GCA_004027635.1 Crocidura indochinensis | reverse complement strand
TGGAACTTCCAGCTCACTTCATGAAGCTCACCACAATGAGTGGTGAGTGCAGCTATAGAAATAACCACACAGAGAACTATCTTAATCATATTCATGAATCAGGGAACTGGAAAGCCTGTATGGAGTACAGGTGGGGGTGGGTTGGGAGGGAGGGAGATTTGGGACATTGGTGGTGGGGAACTTGCACTGATGAAGGGGGGTGAAAAAAAAAGTTAAAAAATATAAAAAATTAAAAAAAAAGAAAAGAAAAAAGAAAGAAAAAAATAAGGCCTCCCAATTCTTATCACAGGCTGTGTTCTTCACACTGACTGTATAGAAAGAGGAGGTACAGTAAATTCACCCCATATACACCTCAACCCAGACCCTTGCCTGGTCTGTATTGGGAATTTAGGGGACCAAAAAAAATGGTCTCTATCCATCCTGACAAAGATGAAACGGCTAAGGCAGTAACTTGATCTCAGAGCAGAATGTCCTAACAGTAAACTGAAATCAGAAGACACATAGCCCTTTGAGCTATGCAAGATCAAGATTACCAACTACTGAAGACTGACATTGACAGCCAAGACTTGGCAGAACTTACCCTGGGACCAGGAAAAAAGACCCTAACCTAGGCTTTGGCCTAGGATTTGTACAAAAACCAAGATCTCCAATCCCAGAAGTCTGACTGGAACAACTGCAATGAAATAGAACTTGTAGAATCATAATTTAAAAACTCTATTCCAGGCTTTGCCGGAGGATCTATGCAAAAACTGAGACCAACAATTATAAAAGTCTGATTATAACAACAGTGGTGGAACAGAACTTCTAGAATTATAAAGAAAGACTATTCAGGCTTCGACCTATGACCTGTGTAAATACCAAGATCTTAAATTAGAGAGGTCTGATTATATCATCCACAACTGAGTGGAAAGATGCCTCGCACCATAAAAGGACCTTGGGGAGAGAAAAAGACTGTACAGGGTCTGTAGTGATTCTCATAAAAGTATGCTTCAAGGGTAGAGAAACCCAAAATCTCTTAGGTCAAGGGAATTCCCTTTTTAACTTCCCCAATACTTACTATAACTTTACAAAGAAGGAGGAAGAAGAAGAAGAAGAAGAAGAAGAAGAAGAAGAAGAAGAAGAAGAAGAAGAAGAAGAAGAAGAAGAAGAAGAAAAGAAGAAGAAAAGAAGAAATAGAAGAAAAGAAGAAGAAAGAGAAGAAGAAGAAGAAGAAGAAGAAGAAGAAAAGAAGAAATAGAAGAAAAGAAGAAGGAGGAGAAGAAGAAGAAGAAGAAGAAGAAGAAAAGAAGAAGAAGAAAAGAAGAAATAGAAGAAAAGAAGAAGGAGAAGAAGAAGAAAGAGAAGAAGAAGAAGAAGAAGAAGAAGAACAACAACAACAACAACAAACCTCAAACCTTTTTATGTAGTTGCTGGTTGGGGTTTCGACTGTTTGTTTTTCTTTGTCATTTTTTTTGTCTTTTTTGTAGTTGGTTTTTTGTTTGTTTGTTTGTTTTTGTTTGTTTGTTTTGTTCTTTTCCCCCTATTTTTCTTGTTATTGCTTTGTTGTTTTTTGTTTGTTATTTTTTTGGGGGTTGATACCCTTTTCTTTTTTCTCTTCCTTCTTTCTAATACTGTTTGTATTTATGACCAATTTCCTAATGAATCATCTTTATATTTGCCTAATTCAACTGTTTCCTCTCACTTTCAAGCAATTTTGCTATTTCATTCAGTCAGCTTCTTCAAGTAGACACAAGGGCACCTCCTAGTGAAACTTGGATATTGAGGCAAATGGTTCAATACATGAGCCCAAAGATGTTGTGTTGCTCAAGCTCTGTGGTGCCACCCTGAAAGTTTTCATGGGCCTTCAGAGTTGCATTCAGCAATGCCCAGTGAACTATGTGGTATAGGGTGTTGAATAGAGGTTGGTAACATACAAATCATGTGCCCTAATCTTTGTACTATTTCTCTGGCTCCAAGAACTGTTAATATTTCAGGAAGAAGATTAATTTTCAACAATTGAAAAAATGGGAATTCCCTTTGATAGAAATATAGATGCTAAGATATTTAGTATGTGAAAATAAGTATTTTTCTTAGAGATAGTCAGGGATATTAGTCTTTAAAAGTCATTCTTTGTCTGCTATGTGATAGTCTTTGATGATACAAATAGTTTTAAGGAATGTCATGAAATATCTCTCAAATGCTCCTAAAACATAAAAGTAGCATTTAGCAATCACTTGCCTATACTTTAGAAAGAGATTGATGATTAAATCAAATGATGGTATTTGTTTGGAAACAAAATGTTGAACATCAATATCACAACTCTGTTGACTTTATATTCTGTTAGCAATGAAAAATTATGTACAAGAGTATTTTTATGTTATATCATTATTACATAAGGCAAAATGCATGCAATCAAAAAAATCACATGTTAGCAATACTTACTATGCAAATTCTGTCAAGTAAATGAGCCATAAGGGAGCTGAAACATTGTGATCACATAACACAGTGCATATGCTGAATATGTTGAAAATGAATTAAGTGGAAGTGTGTGTAAATATTGTCAAAAATAGTTTTAATTTAATAGCATAATTAATCTTTAGAAAAGCTTCCTCTAACTTGGACCCTGACCTTCCTTAGGGCATTTACATAAGAAAACATTCTTTCTTGACCTCTTTGAGTTGTCAATCTTTTTTAAATCTCTTGCTAGTTTTCCAACCCAGTAATACTTTTATCAAGACTCAGTGAGTTAAAACTTTTAAACAAAGAAGTTAGAGCCCAAGACTTCCCAGAAACAGAACAAAACAAAACAAAACTAACCACAACAAAAAATGTATTAAAGGAAGCTTTGTTAAGTATTAGCAAAATACACAACAAAGTACTAGTCAGAGGTGCAAATATTCTTTAATTTCCCAGTCTGTGAGGGAATGTAGGCATCTCTGGCCATTCAGATAGCCTGTTCACAGAAAACAAATTTGCAAGTCCTATGTACTGCAAACATTACATTGAACACCTCAAAGCCCCATATACCCTTTGCTCTTTTCTAGTTCTTTTTGCATTATTATTATTATTATTATTATTATTATTATTATTAGCCCCAGCCAGTTGTGCTCAGGCTTTACTCCTATCTCCATGCTCAGTAGTTACATCTGGCAATGCTCAGGTGATCATAGGCAGTACCAGAGATCAAATAGGCTAGTTATGTGGGAGAAAAAGTTTTTTAGAGTTTTTTTTAAATACTTATTTTTTAGAAGTCAACATGTGCATAACAGAAAATGAAAAATAACAAGAAGCAAGTAACATAGTCATGATTACACAATTATGTCCGATATGCCTTCCTAATCCTTCCCAGCACCCTGGAGAAAGCAGTATCACCCACTTTAAGAATCATTCTAAGCTAGAGACTAGATGTTTATAAAAACCATGCCCATTATATGCACTGTATGTAGCAAACCAAAATGCATGTACATCCTTATATGAACAAAAACAGATTATCTTTTGCTATTCTTTCCCTTTTACCTCTTTAAACAACTTAGCAGTCTAGCACTCTGTTCACAGAGGTGATTTAATAGTACCATTCCAAGGACAGTATTTTCCATCAATTGTAGTAAAAATTATATTTAAAAGTGATATTTTACTACATATATTAACATACTACATTAACATATATCAGACACTTCTAAACATCTAGATGCACTAGATATTTCAAGTTACATTGTCCACTATATACATAGCAGTCTTGAATTAAATACACACATGTAACAGAATGTGTCTTGGAAATATAAAAATTCAGCCCAATACACCTGTACCCCTATTTTTTTGTTTTTTGGGCCACACCCAGTGACGCTCAGGGGGTTACTCCTGGCTATGCGCTCAGAAGTCGCTCCTGGCAGGCACGGGGGGCCATATGGGAACTGGGGGATCAAACCGTGGTACGTCCTAGGCTAGCGCAGGCACCTTACCTCCTGCGCCACCTCCCGGCTCCCATTTACCCCTATTTCTCCCTCCTTCATCTAACCCAAACTGTTATAATATATTTCAGAATCCTTCAAAAAAATTTTAGCATGAAATGCACACATTCTATTGTTTGTAAACATTGGCAGTCTCTATAAAATCTTGATAGATATGGTAAATTTAGGACTCACTCTCCATGATAACAGTATATACAGCAATGTGAAACAAAAGGACTAGAAGACAATTACTCTGCCTCACAATAATCACTCTAGCAAAAGAGCTTTGCAGCACTTTCCTCTCTCTGCTCCTGCCTGACATAGAGTACAGTGTGATTGGCTCAGAGGTACTTTGTCATTTCCCATTCCTCCACTAAAGGATTAAAAATTTTACAAAGCATTGTTAATACCTTTTTTTTCCTCCTCTTTCACCAGTGCAGCATTTTCATCACCTATGTCCCCTATATCCCTGCACTCACCACTCTTTGTGGTGAACTTCATATCATGAGCCAGTCTTTCCAGCCCTTATCTCTATTTTCTCTGAGCATTATGACATTAATGTCTTTTATTTTTCTTAAAGCTCATAGATGAGTGAAACTGTTTTGTCTCTATCTCTCTTCCTCTGACTTATTTCGTTCAGCATAATAGATTCCATATACATTGATGTATAAGAAAATTTCATGACTTCATCTTTCCTGATGCCTGCATAATATTCCATTGTGTATATGTACCATAGTTTTTTTTCGCCATTCATCTGTTGAAGGGCATCTTGGTTGTGTTTCCGTCAGTTCTGGATTGACTGCGTGCAAGGCATACACCCTACCACTGTGTTATCTCTCCGGCTCCATTCTTTTTTTTTTTTTTTTTTTTTTTTGGTTTTTGGGTCACACCCAGCAGTGCTCAGGGGTTACTTCTGGCTCTATGCTCAGAAATCGCCCCTGGTAGGTTCAGGGGGATACCGGGATTTGAACCACCATCCTTCTGCATGAAAGGAAAAAGATGTTTTATTTTCTTTTTTGGGGCCAAACCCGGTGACGCTCAGGGTTTATTCCTGGCTATGCGCTCAGAAGTCGCTCCTGGCTTGGTGGACTATATGCGACTCCGGGGGATCAAACTGCGGTCCGTCCTAGGCTAGTGCTGGCAAGGCAGACATCTTACCACTAGTGCCAATGCCGGCCTGCCCCATTATGGTACTTTTTTTTTTAATTTTAAATTCTGGCATACCCGGCAGCACCCAGAGGTTACTCCTGGCTTTGTATTCAGAAATTACCCCTGGCAGACTCAAAGGACCACATGGGAAGCTAAGAATTGAATTCAGGTTGGCCATATGCTAGTGCTATTGCTCCTGTGGGTCAAACCCAGCTATATTTAGGCCTTACTTCTGAATTTGTTAATTTGTGATTAGAGATCATGCCTAGTGGGGCTTTGGGGTACTCTATAGGATGCTGAGTCAACTGTGTGAAGCACAACTGTGTGAACTCTACCCACTATACTAAAGCTCAAATTCTGAGTGTAGGATATTAACTGTAGGCTAAGTTCAGAAATTGAGAATCAAGAAACTTACCAAAAAGCCTCTAGAAACAATAGACTCATATAGCAAGGTGGCAGGCTACAAAATTAACACACAAAAATCAATGACATTTCTATACACCAATAGTAATAAGGAAGAAATAGACATTAAGAAAACAACCCCATTCACAACAGTGCCACACAAACTCAAATATCTTGGAATCAACTTGACGAAAAATGTGAAGGACCTATACAAAGAAAACTATAAAACTCTGCTCCAAGAAATAAGAGAGGACACGTGAAAATGGAAACACATACCCTGTTCATGGATTGGCAGGATTAACATCATCAAAATGGCAATACTACCCAAAGCATAGTATAGATTTAATGTGATCCCTCTAAAGATACCCGTGACATTCTTCAAAGAAGTGGACCAGGCACTTTTGAAATTCATTTGGAACAATAAACACCCTAGAATAGCTAAAGCAATCATTGGGAAAAAGAATATGGGAGGAATTACTTTCCCCAACTTTAAACTGTACTACAAAGCAATAGTTATCAAAACAGCATGGTATTGGAATAAAGACAGGCCCTCAGATCAGTGGAATAGGCTCGAATACTCAGAGAATGTTCCCCAGACATACACCTAATTTTTGATAAAGGAGCAAGAAATCCTAAATGGAGCAAAGAAAGCTCTTCAACAAGTGGTGTTGGCAAACTGGCTAGCCACTTGCAAAAATTGAACCTAGACCCCCAGCTAACATTATGTATGATGGTAAAGTCCAAATGGGTGAAAGACCTCAATATCAGACCTGAAGCCATAAGATATATAGAACAACACATAGGCAATACAATCCAGGACATTGAGACTACAAGCATACTCAAGGAAGAAACTGCACTTTCCAAGCAGGTGAAAGCAGGTATTTACAGATGGGAATATATTAAGCTGAGAAGCTTCTGCACCTCAAAGGAAATAGCACCCAGGATACAAGAGCCTCCCACTGAGTGGGAGAAACTATTCACCCAATACCCATCAGATAAGGGGCTAATCTCCAAAATATACAAGGCACTGACAGATCTTTACAAGAAAAAAACATCTAATCCCATCAAAAAATGGGGAGAAGAAATGGACAGACACTTTGGCAAAGAAGAAATACAAATGGCCAAAAGACACATGAAAATTTCTCCACATCACTAATCATCAGGGAGATGCAAATCAAAACAACTATGAGGTATCACCTCACACCCCAGAGATTGGCACACATCACAAAGAATGAGAACAGTGTTGGCGGGGATGTGGAGAGAAAGGAACTCTTATTCACTGCTGTCTAGTTCAACCTTTATGGAAAGCAATATGGAGATTCCTCCAAAAACTGAAAATTGAACTCCCATATGATCCAGATATACCACTCCTAGGAATATACCCTAGGAACACAAAAATACAATACAAAAATCCCTTCCTTACACCTATATTCATTGCAGCACTATTTGCCATAGTAAGACTCTGGAAACAGCCAAGATACCCTTCAAGAGAAGAATGGCTAAAGAAACTGTGATACATATACACAATGGAATATTATGCAGCTGTCAGGAGAGATGAAGTCATGAAAATTTCCTCTACATGGATGTACATAGAATCTATTATGCTGAGTGAAATAAGTCAGAGAGAGAGAGAGAGAGAGAGAAAGACGCAGAATGGTCTCACTCATCTATGGGTTTTAAGAAAAATGAAAGAAATTCTTGCAATAATAATTTTCAGACACAAAAGAGAAAAGAGCTGGAAGTTACAGCTCACCTCATGAAACTCACCACAAACAGGGATGAGTTTAGTTAGAGAAATAACTACATTTTGAACTGTCCTAATAATGAGAATGTATGAGGGAAATGGAAAGCCTTTCTAGAGTACAGGCTGGGGGGTGGGTGGGGAGGAAGGAGATTTGGGACATTGGTGATGGGAATGTTGCACTGGTGATGGGTGGTATTATTTACATGACTGAAACCCAAACACAATCATGTATGTAACCAAGGTGTTTAAATAAAATATAAAAAAAAAAGAATCAAGAAGTTTTCTGGATCTTTTTGACTGAGGTGCATTTTAGAGCTGCTGCAATCTTTACAGTGGTGGGTGCAAAGTGGTCAAATATAGATCCAATTCTTAATTAAAGGAGGGCTGAAATAGCTGCTTGTGTTAGAAATTCTGTGGCTAGTTATTAAGCAGTTCATTGAGAAATTGGTTGAAGTTCAGTGACCTTTGGGGATTAAGGAAATGGGCTTGCCTAAATTTAATATTTTCAACCAAAAAAAATCTATATTTAAATGGGACCCCCAATGTAATGCGATTTGGAGGTGAAGCTTTTGAGAGTTGTGAAGTCCTAAAAAATAAAATTAAAATATCCTTTAAGAATGGGATAAGTACCCTTATAAAAGAGATCTCAGTGAACTCTCTCTACCTTTCTTCCATATAAGGACACAGAAAAAGGAAGACCTATGAAAGTGAAAGTGGATCTTCACTACATACTGAATTAGTCAATGCCTTGATCTTAGACTTCCCAGCCTCTAGAATAGAGAGGAATTAATTGCTCTTGTTGATGAGTTATCCAGTCTATATAATTTTGCTACAGCACCTTGAGCAGTATAAGACAGGTTTCATTATTGCCTTTGTCTCCTGAATTTTACTGTAGCAAATAGGAATGCTCCTGCAGGAAGGAATTTATTGCTTAGCCACGAGGAACACATCTAGCTAAAAACGTTGAAACATAAGCTGTTTTCACACTGAGATTGCTTTGGAAGATATGCAAGTAGTGGTAGTTATGCTGTACTTTTTTGCATGGCTCTGACAAATGATTAATAAAGGCTGGGTATCAGGACTCAACCTTTTCTGCCTAACTCTTAGTCAAACTTTCTTTGGAGTGGTTCTTTGACCTGGAAAAGACCCTGTCACTCAGCACATATCTAGAAGATTCTCTCTAACCATTGCACAATCTTCCTTCTTTGTTTTGTTTTGGGGCTACACCTGGTAATATGCAGGAGTTACTTCTAGTTCTTCTCTCAGGAATCACTCTTGATAGTGCTGGGAGGATAATATGGAATGCCGGGAATTAACCCAGGTCAGGTTTGTGCAACACAAGTGCCTGACTGCTATATTACTCACCAACTCACCTTTTCTTTCATTCCTCAATAATCACTCACATTCTTTTCTGGATGCTTTTTCAGGGAAAACAACCTCAACTCCCCTACTTCCCTACAACAAACACATGCACTTATATATATTAAGTTATAAAGGTTATGCATTAAAATAAACAGGAGTAAATGCTCAGGGCAAGCAGAAACTACTAGTAGAATTTGTAATGCAAATATTCATCAAAGGATGTTTGCTCTATGAATAAATCAATCACAGTCTCTTATTAAATATTGAAAATGAATTCAAAATTACTTATCCTCAAAAATAAACTTTAAAAATTTAGAAAAAGTATTTTTAAAAACATTAAGAGTGACAGTATAGGATCACTTGCACACAGTCAACTCAGGTTCTATCCCTGGAACCCTCTGTGGTTAGTTCAATCAATCATTGAACATAGAGCAAAGAGTAGATCCTAAGCACTATCACATGTGCCCCCACAAAGATCATTTGAATCTTCTTTTTAATGTTTCACAACAACTATAATATGCATTTTTTGAGTTTCTACTATGTGCCAGTATTGTAGTAATTACTTTATACATTGGGGGATATATGTTATTCACACATTTATTAAGAAATAATATTTATATTTATTCTTCACAATAACTTTATATTATTCTCATGTTTATAGCCAAAGAAAACTAGATTTAAAACTAAAAGAGGTAGAATTTAGATATAGGTGGAAGCCAAGTCTGATTTGGTTTTTCTTCACCACTCCACATGTGTGAGTCTCAGGTGCCAATACATATGTGTCCAGTTGCATATTTTATATGTACTATTATATTTATTCATCACAAGAACACTTGCAACCAGATAAAGTGATTATGCACATTTTGCATTTAAACAGTTGAGACAAAATGAATTTGTGTGATTTGAAAAGATTGGAGTACAAAAGTTGGACCTTAGAAGCTATGCAGGATGATTTTAGAGCTTATCACCAGGTTATGCTGCAATAAGCCTTTGGATTTAGGCACAGTTTGCCCTTGACATATGACTTACATAGGCCTCTGATGTCAAGTATGTTACATCAACTTAAAGTCATCCAGGAAATTGGAAGACTAATGTTAGTTTTGCTAAGGACATATTACATGTCTTACATTTTCATCTCTACTTGGTGTTGACACTGTGTTAACCTATCAATCAACATGACTTGTCTACTAAACCTGTCTTCTACTTTTATAGAAGGTAAAGTTGAATATGTCATAAGCCCCAGAAAGTAGTGTATACTTTGATGGGCTTAGTGACCTTCCAGGTGTTCAAATGAGAAATAACATACTGATCTTAACTTCATTGACATGCTTAACCAGAAAACCTCTGGGTTGGCATCTTTCCTCTTTGTGAAGTAATGAAGAAAAGAGAAAATGAAATGTCTGCTATTTGCTATTCTATTTTCATATCTGTCTTAGAGCCATTTTTAAGCTGTTCCTTCCAACTATAATTCACTTAAATTCCTTTAATATATGCATAAATTATTTTAATATTTAAGATTTTGTTCCCTCAACTTTTATTTTCTCTGAAAATAATCTCCAATCTTTTTCCTCTGATCAATCACTAAATATATTCCTTTAAAGAAGGTAGACTTATGCTTACCTTCTTTATATATCTTTATTCTGGAACCTTCTATCTTGCATAAAGTATATGCACATATTCAAATATGTGGTATTGTACATGTATCTATTGTACATGTGATATTGTACATCCTCTATTGATCTTTGCAGAAAAGGCCCATATATTGTGGTTATTTCTTACATTTGTATAGAAGATATTGTCTCTCAATACTCATTATGTTAGATTAATCATTAAGAACAGTTCAAATTCAGAAGAGAGGTATTATTTTCCTAATAAGATTCCAAGTTTACAGTAGATGTGTCAGGACTCATTTACTAATCCACAAATAACTGAACAACGTTGTATAAGGCAATTTTGAGTGTAGAAAATCATGTTTATTTTCACAATAGCATGTTGCATGATGCTTGTCATATAGTATTATATACTTGCAGAGTCAGCATTATGATGATATTATTATTTTAAAGTTATCATAGAGTTACAATGCATTTTCCATCTCATATGCAATTACTCTGAGAATGATAACTGCATTCCTATGCCAAAAATTAAGTGGAAGACATCTTTGGTGAAAACAGAGACTTGATGACCTTATGCATTAGCATACACATACATTTATTATTTGTTTATTTATATATGGTTTGGGGACTACACCCTGTGGTGCCCTCGGCTTATTCATGGTTCTGCATTCAGGGATCATTCATAGTGGCTCTGGGGATATGGTTTCAGGGGGGAAAAAATCTATGTTGGATTAGTACAAGTCAAGCACCTTACCTGCTGTACTATCTCTCCAGCCCCACGTTTACTATTTCATGCTTCAAATAACATAATTTAATAAATATTAAGACTTAAGTTAATTTTCTACTGATTATTGGTTTATTTATACTGTTTATTACTGTCTATAACAACTAATGGTTAATTTGAATTCTTATAAATCATACCTTTATGAGAAACAATGCGATGAGCTAACATACCAGGTGTACTACATCTAACTCAAATGTCTCCTTTTCTGGCAGAACTTCAACCATTGCTCTTAAATATAACATGATTTTGCCAACCCTTCCACACCTGGGAAGATTTTAATGCTTTTGAATTCAAATACAACCATTCAAACCCACACCCATCTAGTTACTCATCTGGCAGGCCTTTCCTCAGACTGAGCTTCATAGCAGACCTCATTCCACATTTACAAGACATCTTTATTCTCCTTCATGGGTTCTCCTTATTTCTTAGTAGACTCAATGTCATGAAGTTATTGAGCAAAAATACCTTTTTTGTAGATAGTGTAGATATGTGATAAGTGTAGATAGTGATAGCTTATTTAAAATAAGAATAATAGGAAGGACTGAGAGAAAATAAAGGTGGATATTTAACAGAAATTAATGCAAGAAAAAAGTTTAGAAAAAGTTTTAGTCAAAATAAAATAGAAAAATTTTTGCATGACTATTTATAGTGGTCAAAAGATGGAAGCGAACTCAAATTTCTATTAATATTGACTAAATAAGAATTGGTATATTCATGTAGTAACAGTGCATGCATTACGAAGCAAAATATATACTGAAACAATAAATATTAGAAACATATTAAGTAAAAAAAAAACCAGACCTTGAACACTGCATATAATTTTGATTCACTTTATATGACACAGCTGAAGTAGGCAAATCTATGGAGACAGAAAGTAGATTAATTTTAGGACTCAGGGTAATAAGCATTGATAGCAAAGGTAGTTGAGAATTTATTGTATTCATTTTATAATCTTTTTTTTTAAACACTACAGTTTACAAAGGTCCTCCTAATACATTTATGTCTGGCATTCAATATTCTAACACCAATCCCAACACCATTGTCCCTAGTTTCCATCTTCCCTCCAAGTCTGCCCTTGAGAGGCAGGAATAATTTATATAATATTATGTGTATTAAAATATTACTTGTGTGCTTGCTTCGGCAGCACATATACTAACATTGTAATGATACAGAGAAGATTAACATGGCCCTTGTGCAAGGATGACATGCAAATTTGTAAAGCGTTCCATATATTTTTTTTTAAAAATTGCCTGTTAAACCATATGGTATTGGAATTATTGAAAAACTTCATTAAAATAAAATTTATGAAAATTGTCATATGACTGGGGGTCATTATATCATTGTCTGAAGTTACTTAGCTGCTTGTTGCTAGTTGAACCTTCCATTGTTGGTTTTGCTTGTTGTCCTTAGGTGGCTTCATATCAAATTTGGTATATTCCTACTGGGATGCCAGTATTGAAAAGACATGGAGGTATGGGTATGGAGGCCCAGAACTTTGAGGATCTGTGGAGCTGGGTCTATGAGTGATATAGCAGTGTCTGTGAGTCATAGAATGGCTGTCAGGGCTTCCAGAAATACAGAGGCACTGGTGGATGGAATCCACCTTGCCCTGCCTCCAAAGAAAATCCTGAGGTCTCAGCCCCCAAACCAGCATACCTAGAGTTTTGGGCGGTTAGATGCTTGCAGAGATTAGTGGAAAAGTGGTAAAGTTGGGCTTTTGCTATTGTATTGGTTGGTTATTAGGTATGTAGTTACTGAGGCTTCAGCAGGGTTGGGGACTTGCCCTACACCACTCCCAAAGAGCCCCAGTGCGATAAGCTTTGGGATCCATGTATACGCGAGTCTTTGAGGTTTGGCTTGCTTCTTTTGGGAGAGTTAAACGTGGCTACGGTACTGACCAGTGAGCAGGTATGGTGGTGACTGTGAATTGTCAGTCAATAATTTATTTTTAAATATTTTGAGAAAGTTTTAAAATTGTGATGGTGATTGCACGTACTTGTGAGTATAAAAAATTCATTAAAAAGGACACTATAAAATATGAGTTGTGGGGCCCGGGAGATAGCATGGAGGTAAGGTGTTTGCCTTCATGCAAAAGGTCATCGGTTAGAATCCCGGTGCCCCATATGGTCCCCCGTGCCTGCCAGGAGCAATTTCTGAGCGTGGAGCCAGGAGTGGCCCCTGAGCACTGCCGGGTGTGACCCAAAAACCAAAATATATATATATATATATATATATATATATATATATATATATATATATATGAGTTGTACGGTGCATTTGTTTATTAGGTTAAGTGTAACAAAGTTCCACAGACTGAATGAAACAACAAAGATTATTAGCCCACTCCCACGAGGTCCAGATGACAGCAGAGGACAAAGAAACACAAAGAAAAGACAAGACTCACAGTTCTTAGGAGTCAGCCCTACTGGGCAGGTGTGGATGCGGAGAAATTCCCAGCCTGATGTCCTAATTCTTTCTCTATTTTAAGTTAAGTTTGACTCCACCAAATTTTGAAAGATTATGACAAATTTGATAGAAATTGTATTGACCAGTTTAAAAGTAATCAGTTCTCCAATTTGTGGGGCAGGTCGAACTTGTTGAAATGCCCAAACAATCAATGCCCATCACATTTGAATTTGAAGGGAATGGGGTTTTTAAAGAAACTCTTTTTGGAGCATTATAGAAAATATTTTTGTTTTCTTTATAATAAAATTGAGATGATCAAATTTAAACTCTTCAGTAAATTTTTTTGGTCACTTGATGTTTATGTTTGCAATAATAAGTTAGCAAATAAAATTCACTCTCATCATGCTTGAGACACATGAGTTCCCGTATGTGTCATAAAAATGAGGGAGAAGCAGAATATATGGAATAATGGTTGTTTATTTATTCTTGTAAACCATGCTTCATTTTATGTTAAAAATTGTTTTTATATACAGATTAATCTCAAAATTTTATTTCTTAAAAACCGTGGTCACGTCCACTAACATTTTATTCTCACATTTGTTGAAACCTTTAATAGTAATAATTATTTCTATTGAATCCATATTTTTACATACATACTATATACTTGATTAATTTGAGTCTTACAATAACCCAATGAGGTATTATTCTGAAGCATAAGGTCTATCATTGTTCTTTATAGAAATTGAGGCTTAGAGTATTAAATCACTTCCCCATGTTTACACTTCCAGAATCTGACTAGATCAAGGGCCTGGGATTTTTCCATTATTAAAACTTCTTCCACATGATTTCAAAGTTACTCCACCACAGAAAGAAGCAGACAACCTGAAAACGATAAAGCCAAATAATGATCTTTGAGGTTGCCTTCCCAGAGATTTATAATAATTAAAAATCAAATAAAATGCTGGAATTGTTATTGGAGTATGTGATTTTAGGCATAGGAAAAAAGGATAACAGAGTTTATAATTTTTGTCCACTATTTTTTTGAATTTTGACAACACCTGGTGGTGCTCAAGGACTTCTTCTGGCACTTTGCTGGGTATTAAATCATCGCCTCCAGTATGCAAATTATACACACTGTCTTTTCCAGCTATCTCCCCGCCATTTTTTAATTACTTTATTTAAATATTGTGGTTTACAAAGTTGCTAATAATTCAGTTGTTTCTGGCATTCAGTGTTTCAACACCAATCCCATCACTTACTTTCACTCTATCATTGTCCCCAGTTTTCAATCTCCCCCAAGCCTGCCCCTTTGGCAGGCACAAATCCCATGGTACTCAGGGTTTACTCCTGGCTCTGCATTCAGGAATAACTTTTGGTAGTGCTTAGGGGAACATAAGGGATGCTTGAAATCAATAGAACTCGCATCAGCTGCATTCAAGGCAAGCGCCCTACCTGCTACCTACTATCTCTATAACTCCACAAACTATTTTATATTGCTTGTTACAATTTAATGGAAAAACTCTAGGAAAAGAAAATACAACATAAAGGCAATCAAAACAGATCATCAAGGATTAGTTTGTAATAATAATAATTGTATCTCTAAATGGTGTTACTAAAGTAAGTGTCTAAGAATTTTCTGGATTGTTGATGGTGCTAGTTGAGTCTTCTGTGCTACTGTTTCTGCTCACTGAACTTGGGGTTCTCTATGCAACTGTCTCAGCAGATTTGCTGTGATTTGGATCTATACATCTGGAACAAATTTGGTGGAGAGTCAGTTTGATAAGATTAAGTTGTGGAGCTAGGCTCCTTGGGAGGGTATTAGGTGTCAGATGTAGCTGTGGGCTGCTGTGGCTTCCGACAGAAAGAGGAATCTGCCTGCCCTCATTCCTAGAAGGCCCCAGAATTGTCAGCCCAGACCAGTCTACTTGGGGAGAGTCAGTAAACCTCATTTTCTTTTGGAGCTTAGTAGTGGAGTGGGTCCACTCTACTTTTCAGCCAGCATGATGGTCCCCTGCAAAATTTTTCATCTATTTTTACATTACCATATTTTTTGACAAAATGTGATAATAATTATGGAAAAATATACCCAAAGAAATGTTGTTATGACTAAAGTTTTACAATGGGATAAATATATTCTACAGATCAGAAGGATTATTGCTATTATTTATATATATTTACATTCTTGTCTTTCTCCATCTCTTTTTATATTGCCTGATTTTAGATTAAGTGAAAATTTACATCATTTTTTCTTTAGGCTGAGACGATTCATTAGTATTTTTGAAAGACTCAACTGCAGTTTAGCTAAAGGTGATATTAACTTCCAATTAATTAGGCAGGGATAGTATTTACTGTTATGAAACTTAAATTTATGAAGACTATGCTCTGCCTCTTAAATGACATGCCTTTGTAATGCACTCATGCTCATTTATGAAAAACATTAAGACAGTCACATATTAACTACCTTTTCTATATGTGAACATAAAACCATCCTGGACTGATTAGGCAATTTTATAATTTCAAATCCAGTCTTCCAGGTGCTTAGTCCCAAAACACCAAGATCTGATTTGACTCCTCTTTTTCTCGATTTCTCCAGAACTCATTGTAACCAAATTCTCTCAACATTAAGTACGAAGTATATTTGAAACCTGACCGTTTCTCTCCATCCCTCATCTCCTCTGGCCCAAGTCACCATTTTTTTCTCATTGAAATCAGTACAATGACCTTCTAGCTGAATTTTCTGTCTCCACATTTATTTCCTGGCAGTCAACTTCAACAAAGCAGCCCAATTCTAATAGGCACTTTATATTTCTCTATTTACAAAACATCCACTATACATAAAATTTACTGTTGATTTCTTAGTACTACATGGAATAGAAGCTATAATGATATGCAATGTTTGCACTGTGACGATTCTTACTGTTTTTTGAGTTTTTCTCTGTTATTTATGTGACTTCTCTTTCCTCTTCTTCAGGTACTTGTTAAGTGTTGAGTTCTCACCTGTAAAGCTGTCTTTGACTACTAATTTAATTAACTACTTTCCTGATTTCTTTGACACTTCTTCCCTACTGCATACCTATTATTCATCTTGATTTTACACATTTATGTACTAAATCAAAATAATAAAACTTTTGGGTCATACCCAGTGGTGCACAGCTATACTCCTAGATCTGTACTCTTGGGATACTCAGGGGATCAGTTGATACTATTGATCAAATCTTGCACCTCTGTGCAAGGAATGTGCCTTAATCCCTGTATTATCTCTCCAGCCCCTGTAATTACTTTTTAATATCAATCTTCTTCCTATAGGATGTAGATTTCAAGAAGGTAGGAAGTTTTTGATTAATTATGTTCATTGTTATTTTGGTAATGCCTAGTTGGACCTCTGTTCTCAACAGAATACCTACAAACTGAATGTTTTTCAGACAAAAACTTATGATTACAATTAGGACACCTCAAGCAAATATTTCCTTTCCTAGATATCTAGGAATTTGCATATTGCAGTATGATTCGGTAAGTTCTGTAGTATTTCAGAGCAGAAAACATTTCTGCAAATACTTTGTGAGTTGAGTAGATGAACTTATCACTTTAGTCGTCATCATGTAGAATAAAACTCAGAACTGGAAAGGACATAGTCATATCCCATTTTTTATAGCCGTATACTACTATTATTTTTTTTCTTTTTTCTTTACTAAGAAAATGAAATTGCCTTTGAAATCACTGATTTCTAGACATTGTTGGACTGGATCTCTAATCAAATCTAGGATCAAGAAAGAATTACCCTCTACAAAGTAATTTGTGAATAATGTAGAACTAAGATTTTTTTTAAAATCATAGGAAACACCTGGGCTTTCAAATATTCACTCTCACTCTCACTCTCAGAAGTACCAGCTGAGCTACCAGCTGTAGCTGATGACTTTAAGAACCAAACTTCTTAATCTTACAAGTTGTCACAATGACTAAGTAGGGTATTTTATCTTTTGAGACCTAAGCTTTTGTGCTTCATAGCTCCTAACAAATATGCCAACCAGCTTAAGAAATTATGCTGAATCAGAAGCAATACAAGCTGCCAATTCACACATGTCAAAGATTTCTTAGCACCACTCAAAGTTTGCTTTGACTACCAAAGCCTATGATGGTAGGTCTGAGTTTCCAGCAAGTCTGGAATGAATATCTGGCAAAAAGCTTTATGTGCTTTTATTCCTAGACAAAGTTGTCTCTACATTTTCCTGAATTTCTTGATATCCATTATATCATGCCACATCATGTTAGGTCAAGAAACATCCCACAATGTGGTAGGAAACCATTTTAAGATAATGAAGGAATTAGCTGTCTCTATGAGCTTGCCTGAGAATCTCAGCTAAATAGCTCCTGGGCACACAGTTTTTATGGTCGTGGGCAAAACATTGAGACTTCTGCAGAAGTGGAAAAGTGTACAGGGCTATTAATCTTGTAGTAGTAACACAAGACATTAAATCAAATTATGATCATGATAAAATAAAAAAGACAAGGTCTATAAATATGGGGAAAAAAGCAGAGAATAGAAAGGATTATACTTCTGTATCTCTATGAAAGAGAGAAAAATGATGAAAAGTCCTTATGAAAGTTTCAAACAACTTAAACTCCTAAGGATGCTACTAGTTGATAGTTTTAAGCTTATGCTAATTTTTTAAAAATGTAGTGATCTTTAAATGAAACAAGAATCTGACCATCTTTTCCTATCCAATATCATTATCTGTCTTTATTGCTCTTTTCTGTGCCTGAATTACCATGCTAGAATTGAATGTCATACTATTTGGTACATTAAAAGTAACTTTAGAAAACAGAATAAAGGAGATTCTGAAATTATATTTTTTTTCTATATCTTATGAACACAAGAATTCTTTACTAGATAGAAATTGAATCCTGGCAAGGGACAGCATGTTTTCATGTCATTTCTGGAATTATCATTGGTATGAGATATTGAGCTAATGAAGAGTAAGATTCAGAGAGATCAAGGTGTGATTACATCTAAATGCTATGCAGCAATAATTATTATTAGGATTATGGGGTTTATTTGCAGTGACTGGTTGTGTTAGAGAGCTTATTAAAAGAAACAGTCAGGATTAGGATTTTGAGGTCCCAACTCAAAGCAGGAATGAAGATCCTAAAAACTTCTATAATGGTAGGGAGATGGCTTTGTATGAAATTAAGAATTTGATTTTGATCAGAGTAATAGCATAGCGGTAGGACGTTTGCCTTGCACGCGGCCAACACAGGATGAACCCCGGCTTGAATCCCAGCATTTTAAATGGTTCCCCAAGTCTGGAACCATGTGGGATGGTCGGCTTCTGAGGAGCAACTTCTGAGCGTAGAGCCAGGAGTACCCTTGAGCGCTGCTGTGTATGACCCAAAAATCAAAAACAAAACAAAACAAAAAAGAAATTGATTTTACTTTACCCAGGCTGGCCATGACTATTATAACACATATGTCAACAGTGGGCCCCTGAGAGTCACCGCTAGACACAAAGATATGGTTCCACAAATTAAGTTTGTTTTCTGATTAAGATACACTTTTCATGCTTGCAGAACTTTTGCCATGGCCACTATCCTAAGTGAAACAGAACTTTTATTAAAAGATCCAATAAAAAGAAAAGAAATATTCCTAAAAGAGCAAATGACTTCCTTAGTTTACATTCTGAAGTAGAAAGTTATATGCATTGTGTATGGGGGCACTCCCAATTCATTTCTAGGAGGTCTGGGTGCCCTAAAGTCCATAGAAGGGTCTAAGGGTGTGGTACTGCTTGCAGGTGAGACCCCCAGGGCATCACCCCATAATATTTATTCAGCAATGAAGGCATGAGTCATAAGTCCTGTAATTTCTCTCCAAAACCTTGAGTGTTGTGTTTTTTGGGGGGTGGATGGAGAGGATTGGTTTATATCTGACTGTGCTCAAGTGACCAGGTGATATATTAGAGATCTAATTGGAGTCACCTGCATGCCTTAACCATTGTTCTACTTTTTTGGTCCCTCACTGTTGCATTTTTGTATTTTTTGTTTTGGGGTCACATCTGGTGCTACTCAGGGCTTACTTAGGAATCTGTAGTCAGGAATCACTTCTTGTGGGCTCAGGGGAACATATGGGAGGCTAGGGTGTGAATCCAAGTTGATCCCATGGAAAGCAAGTACCTTACCTGTTGTACTATCTCCCCAGTCCTTAGTGTTGCACTTTTAAAAGAATTGGTTAGAGTCCAAACATAATATAAAATAGATTTTAACTTCCCTTGATTTTAATTCAGCTCATCAAATAAGAGAAAAACTCAAAGCAATAATATTGGAAATAATTGAATAAGAGGTAATAGAAATATATGATAGGCAGATATAAAATGATAAAGTATATGAATCATTTAAATTTTTTCTTTTATTTTACTAGATAGACCGTTTAAACTCTTACCTGTTGTATTAAACTGTGGAGACCTAGAAGATTCTTTAGTCATAGCAAATAATAATCAGAACAGTCTTCACTGAAGAAGAAGATGAAGATGGATTGGACAGAGAAAGAAGACCTTTTGACAAATTTGTCATATGCCAAAACAGTTCATATTTTGAGACAAACTTTCTGTGCTCTAGTCATGGTGCTTGCTAGAATCTATTCTTCAATGTCTGTTATGTTTGAGTCTTTTTGTGAGCTCTCACCAGGTCATTTCCTAAGCACCATTTTTCAGATTCCTATTCTCCCAGCTTCTTTATTTGCTGCTGGCCTCTGGTCCAAGTCTTAGGACAGACCTTGGAAGCAGAAGCTGACTTACTAGAAACAGAAATGCCTAGGAATATTCCTACCCATTGGCTCCCATTCAAGAACTGATTGATAGGAATGCACACAAGTCTGACTTCTTTGCCAAAAAAGTAGGACAAGGCTTGTGTAATTTATGCAAGGACTCTATACTTTTCTTCATCTCGCTAGCAGCCAATCTTTTAGAGAAAAATCTCCTCAAATCATAGAGTCTAATTGTCAGAAGCCTACAGGACAGGAAATAAAAGCCTACAGTGACAGGTCAAAGGCAGAGAGAACAGATATACAAATATTCCTAAAGCAGTGTTTAGAATGATAGATATATTCAAGTATAATTTGATTAATCCACCAGTCAGGGGAATAACTCACATCAGCTCCTGCCGTGTTTTTATTGAAGTTAAGACCAAGGCTGGTAAACACACTATATACAATTGAATCTTTAGAGAACAGTTGTTGGTGGTAAGGAGCTAAGCAAAAAGTTATTCACAGAAAGGCTGTGGAACTTAAGACAATTTCAAAATGGTTATGTTAATGAACAATTTAGTTTTTCTTCGTAGGGCTGGGGTTAACAAAGAAACTGTATTTTAAGAACTAAATGAAGATTCAGCTTTAAGTCTAAGGTATTTCAGTTCTGGTAAGAATTCATAGGTTTACCCTTATTTTCAATGCTTACCCTATTTACAATATTTTCAATTTGTCAGAGTAATGTTAGTTCTTAGAGATCCTTTCAGAATTCTCATCCAAAATTTGAATTCAGTTTTAATAGGAATAATATTTAGCTACTTAATCTCAGGACTGCCCCAGGCATCTTGCAAGTTCTTTCTGCAGGGAACAACACTTAATTGTGTTAAGTTCACATGTGAGCTACAGATGCTTTTCTTTGGTTTGTGGACTGAAACAGACAGAGACCTAATGTATGCTGCTGATATTACAAGCAAGCCTGATTGCTCAGAAGGCAAAGCAAATATGGCTTGCTATAGAGTTTTCTTTTCCTGAAAAAATAACAAAAACACATGGGACATATTTTGTTGATTCATGATGTGGTTTTTTTTAAGGGTACGAAAAACATTCTTTTCAGATTTTCTTGAAATAGAGCCACACTCCAACACATACTTTTTACATCAGCAACTTCAGGATAATATTTCCTTTGATATGTCTTTTCCTTCTCTTGGAGATGACATTGCTCATGGGCTTTCCACTTGTTGAAACAGTGCATTTGAGTGCTTCAGGGAAAGAGTGTCAGAACATGGTCTCAATAGTTAGAAGGGAGTCTGTTATCCTTTAGCTGCTAAATTAAAGTTTACTTTGTATCCACACTTGTAAATAAGCTTAAAAACAGGCTTTGCTTTTAAAAAAGTCAGAATTTCTATTTTTATTACAAAAATTATTTAAATATCTTTAATGCTAGTCCCTGCCTTGATTGATATTGTTGCAATGACCAACGCACAAGCACAACTGAGGAACTTGCATATTTGTTGGAGGTTGCAGTATACACACATTACTCTGCTGTAGTGCTCATTTAAGGTTTACACAGTTCCTTTTTTGTAGCAGTACTTGCACAGATGCTATGGGGTGCACTCTATTAATTGAGGTACATAAATTGGTTGTAGGACTTGCTAGGGGACTGGTTCAATTTGCACAGTGCTTACTAGGGTTTGTGTTTTCTGGCTGTGTTGTTTGCTCATATGCTTGTGGTACTTACTAGTGATCATATCCCTTTCCATGATGTTTATAATGTTTATACACATCTATCTGTAGTGTGGCAGAAAGTTGCTTGCAGGGTCCAGAGAGATAGTGCTCAGGGAACCATATAGGATACCAGGGTCTGCTGTATGCAAGGAAAGTGCCCTACACACTATACTATCATGCAGGACACCCTTACCATTTCTTATCTAACTTATTAAAAGAAACAGGTAAAATTAATTGATTTGGTATATCAAATTTAACAAGCTTTCATGCAGGAGGTTTACTGCCCCCCAGGATCTATGCCTGTCTCACTGAAAGATTTAAATCTAAAGTGACCACTTACCCACATTTTTAATAATAATTTTTATTTTGACCAAAGTGGATAACAAATCTTTCACAGTAATATTTTAGGTACATAGTGACATTGAATCAGGGGCATTCCCACCACCAATGTTGTTCTCCCTCCACCCCTGTTCCCAGCATGCATCTCTTACCCACTTCCTTGCCCATTGGGCTGCTAGTATAAGAGATCACCTCTGTGTCTAGCTTATTGTAGATTGGGTATCAATTCTGTTGTCTTTTGCTTTTGATTTGGTATTTAAGTCTGATCATTTTTCATTTCTACTCAATGTTCATATGACTGTTTGGTCTTGGTACCATCCATTATTTCCCCCTCAATTTGTGAGGCGGAACAAGATGGTTCAAGTTATGTGGTTCTGTTTGAAGGAAAGAAAAAGAAAAAGGGGGGCAAAAAATCAAACAAGCAAAAAATGGGAGGAGTCTTTCTAGAGGCTATAAATATCAATTTAAGAAAAGAAAGGGAAAAAGGAAGAACAACATACACAATACAAAAAAAATCAAACAAAAAATAAACCAAAAAGCACCACAGCAATAAAGACAACAACCAAACAATAACCACAGTCCTGAAATAAAAAAAACAAAGTACACACAAAGAAAACAAGCAACAACAACAACAAAAAATTAATTTAATTTGCTTCTTTTTTTTTCATAGGCACATTAAATATTGGGGAGATTAGACAGGGAATTCCCTTGGTCTAAGAGATATAGGGTTTCTCTGCCCTGGAAGTATACTGTCATGGGTATAACAGCAGCTCTGTACATGCTCTTTTACTCTCCCCTAGGTCCTTTTGCGATGTCTGAAAACTTTCTGCTCAGTCGTGGATGATAAAATCAGGCCTCTGTAACTAGAGATCATGGTAATTGCATGGGTCAGGGGATGGAGTCTAAGATGGAGTCTTTCTTTACAGTTCTAGAAGTTCTGTTCCATCACTGTTGTTTTAATCAGTCTTCTTTAGTTGGTGGTCTTGGTTTTTGCACTGATCCTAGGACAAAGCATAGGATAGAGTCTTTCATTATGTTTCCAGATGCTCTGCTCAGTTGCAGTTGTCTCAGTCAGACCTCTGGAATTAGAGCTCTTGGTTGTTGTACAGATTGTAGGCAAAAACCTAGACTAGGGTCTTTTTTATTGGTCCCAGGATAAGTTCTGCCCAGTCATGGTTGTCATAGTCCATCTTCTATAATTAGCGATGTTGACTTTTGTAGATCAAAAGATGATATGTCTTCTGATTTCATCTTATAGTTATGTGGTGAGGTAAGACAATCTGCTCTTAGACCACGTTGTTGCCATTTCTTCATTTTCAGAATGTCATATCAAAACTGGTGCATGTTGGTGTCCGAGCAATTTTAAGAATGTCCCAGAGAGGGGTCCGGGAGATAGCATGGAGGTAAGGCATTAGCCTTTCATGAAAAGGTCATTGGTTCGAATCCTGGTGCCCCATATGGTCCCCTGTGCCTGCCAGGAGCAATTTCTGAGCATGGAGCCAGGAGTAGCCAGGAGTAACCCCTGAGCACTGCCGGGTGTGACCCCCCCAAAAAAAAGAATGTCCCAGAGAAAGTTTGGTTCCAGGAGCTGAATCTGGTATCAAGCAACAGTCCATGGAGTCTAAGTTGGGACCACGTGACATATGTTCAAGGTTGGAGGTGCCCCTGCATTGTAAAATGTATGAGCTCTTATTTCTAGTAGATAAGAGCTTGCTCTATACATAAAATTTTCTCTTTTTTAGTATGCCTTTGCAAAAAAGAAATGGTGCTATATTATATTGCTGGTGCATTTGGGGGTGAGAGTGTCAGGCTCCATCATCTCAATGCCCTAGTTTTGACCTGAGCTTTTATCCCAGGTAAGACTTTTTCTTCTAGGTTTTTGTACCCAGCAGAACCAAAACAGGTGAAGTTAAGGAAGAGAAGAAAACAAAAACAAAAAACAAGGTAAATACATTTGTCTTGTATATATATATACATACATGCATATATACATACATATGCATATATACACTCATATATATAAAGGAAAATATAAATAAAATGAATTTAAAAAAGTAATTAAGGGAACAAAGTGATGCAGGAGACTATCTTACATTTGGGGATAAACAGGTTAAGAGGTAGTGCTATAGAAGTCTTAAACTTATAAAGGAAATATAGGTTTCTCCATTGTCTTTTGAGATATTCTTGTGGGGGGTGGAATCCAAGATACATTTTTATCACACATCCTGGTCTTGTTGAATTTGAGAAATGATTTGTGCCAGAAAGGGCTGGGGTCCTTCTGGAGCTGAATCTGGTATTAAGCAACAGTCCACATTTGGGAAGGGTGAGAAGGAGGGCCACAGAGCATGAGTCAACAGGAATGTTGGTTGTAATTTCTTGCCAAGGGACGGGATGGGGGGCTGAGTGGGTGTCTCTTCACTTGGGAGCTGGGTGATGGTGTTTTGGGGCAGGAGGTTGGTTTTGATACCTAATGGGTAAAGAGAGTTAATAAGGCAACATATTGAATTGGAATTTGGGGCTGAAGGGATAGTAGGATTTCTGAAGAGGGCAGGAGGAATAGTATATAGGAGAGTCTATATACAGTATAGGCATGGATTATTTAAAATTTAGGTAGGCTCTCATAGAGGAATACTTTCTCATGCCCACATAAAAACATATAATAGTGACTTAAGGTGTTAGAGGTCTGACCCTAATAGGATGGACCTGAGTTCTTAAGGACTGGTTGAATTAAGATAAATTATTAGTTTAGGTATAGCTTAAGAAAGAGAGGAAGGAAGAGCAAAAGATAAGAGAATAGAAATATGGTAAATATAGTACAAATAAATTTAAAAAACTTGACTTGGTCAAAATATATTTTGTGATTTATAATGGCCAACATTCAAACTTTAAATCAGGTAAAATTTCCTCTGTAATGTTATGCAATTTTTTGCACTATGTAGATCACAGGTCTTTTAAATACATGCTGCCATGAATGCTCAGTTCATTTAGTAATTAACTTACTCATTCCCAAGTATCTGCTTGATAGCTGGATATCTGATTAGTAACGGTGGCTGATTAGTAATGGTATCTGTTTTGTAATGGTTCACACAAGGGATAATCTGCAAGTAGTTTTCTTTCTTTCTTTTTCTTTTTTTTTTTTTTTTTTTTTTTTTTTTTTTTTTTTTTTTTTTTTTTTTTTTTTTTTTTTTTTTTTTTGGTTTGTGGGCCACACTTGGCAGTGCACATGGATTCTTCTTAGCTCTGCACTCAGGAATTACTCCTGTTAGTGCTTGGGGGTACCATATGAAATCCTGTAGACCAAACCTGGCAAGTGCCTTACCTGCTGTAGTATCTTTCTGACCCCTGAGGGCAAATTTCAAAGAAATTTAATTAAGAGCATTAATCTTAAAATTTAAATAATTTTTGTCCAGTAAGTCTGGAGTT
>PVKC010010552.1:0-25633 GCA_004027635.1 Crocidura indochinensis | reverse complement strand
TTTGACCTCTAGTCCAGCCTTTTTATGGATCCTCCATTGATTCCACAAACAGCCAGGTTGCCTTTGAAGTTATCCCTCCATTGAAGACATGGTTAGATCTCTTTTGCTTCACTCAGTATATTTCTGTCTGCTCTCTGGTCTCTACCTGCCACCAGCTTGAGATCAAAGCTAACCCTGTATGTACTTCAGTCCTCCAATATTGTTGTGCTCTTCTCTCTGTCTGCAATACTCTTACCTATTTTCTTTGTCAGACCCACGTTACAGTCCCTGCTATGACTCTCAGATGACAGCTCTGTTCCCAGTTCATGCAACCCCCACTCTCTGCAATGACAAAATATTTATCTTTATTTCCCAATTAATGCTGTGAACTCTGGTCTCTGCCCTTCTGGGAAGACACATGTCTGTCCAGTCCTTTGGTCCAGTGCCCTGCATGGTGCCTCACAAATGGTAAGTGCTAGACACCAAGCTTACTGTCTAAAATGTTCTTGCTCAGGGCTGAGAGGTTAATGTGGAATGCACTTGCCTTTTGTGCAGCTGACCTGGGTTGGACCCCTTTTATCCCAAATGGTACTCTCAACCTCACCAGGAGTTAATTGTTAGCACAGATCCTGGAGTAAACCCTGAGCACCAACAATTATAATTCCAAAACAAGACACATTCCCCAAACAGAAAAAAATAGTTTCTGCTTAATTTAATGTTCAAAGAACAGCTGAAGAATGGAAAGAATCAACATGCAGTGGGTTTCATTGTGCCCTCTCCCTGATTTGTTAAATCTCAATACCCAGTTCCTGTGAATTTAACGTAGTTGAAAGTAAAGTTGTTGCAGGAAAAATTAGTTCTTTTAGGATGAGGTACTGAAATATCATAGAGCCCTACATCAATATGACTAGTGTTTTTATTAAAAAAAAAAGAGGGGCTAGAGAGATAGTATGGAGGTAAGGTATTTACCTTGCATGCAGAAGGATGGTGGTTTGAATTCCAGCATCCTATATGGTCCCCTGAGTCTGCCAGGAGTGATTTCTGAGCATAGAGCCAGGAGTAACCCCTGAGCGCTACCAGGTGTGACCCACTCCCCCAAAAAAGATAAAAAGATGTTCAAAACTGGTACAGCTCCGTAGACTCACTCTTTTCTTGAATGAGATGTAAACTGAGTCATGAAAGATCATGGGTTTGTATCAAATGATAACACAGCAGGCAGGTATTTGCTTTGCACACAGTCAACCCAGGTTCATTACCCAGCATATCATATGGTTCCCTAAGCTTGCCAGAAGCAGTTTCTTGGTGCAGAGCCAGGAGTAACCCCTGAGCACTGTTGGGTGTGGCCTAACCTCACCCATGCAAATAAGATTATGGGTACAACAGTCCATGAAGCTGAAAGCTGGCCACCTTGGGAGGAGAGGACAGGCAAAACCTCTGTCCTACTGGAGTCATACCTTCAGACTCCATCTATCACCCACACTGACAGTTTTCCTGATGGCCCTGCCTCATCACTGATCCTCTACAATTCTCTTCGAAGATACCAATCTGACCAAATTTCAGGTACATTGTTTTGGGGGGCTTATATCATCAGGGCTTTTTGGAACTAGTGCAGGCAACCTCCCCTAGAATTTTCCTTCTTTTAGGAGCCTGGCATCTGTAACCATGCCCACAAACACAATTGTCATATTTAAAATGGGGCAGCTTAATAGACTCACTGTTTTCTTAAATGACATGGAAACCAAACCATGAAAGATCATGGGTGAACAGGCCTACTAGGCAGAAAGTTGGCCATTTTGGATGGAAAAGGCAGGACAAGACCCCATCCAGCTAAAGCCATGCTTGCTGCATCCATCACCCACAATCACTGTTTTTCCAATGGCCCTGTCTCATCACTGACCCTCTACAATTCCCTTCAGAGACACCAATCTGACCAAACTTAAACTATGTCAGGGTTTTTTATTTTTTGTTTTTTTGGCTGAATCAGGAGGGCTTTTTGGAGAAAATTTGGGCAACCACCTCCCCACTATTCCTCTTTCTCCCAGGAAGTCTCACAGCTGAATATACACCCCTAAAAGTTGTATCAGTAATAGTGCTTTGAATCTCTGTACAAGTTCACTTGTTAATGCTCTCATCCCTATAGGAACACACCAATTTAACAGATTGCACAGCTAACAAGAGCTTATTAAACCTGCCATTGTATTAATGACTTCAATGAAGTTACAATGATTTTCACAAATGTGCTTGCTACTGTCCTTTTTCTTTTAACTTTCTTCTCTTCCTTTTTATTTATTTTTTAAAATAATTTTGGTTTCACTTATCTGGAAACACATATTATGACCAACTATGTGATGCATTTTCTTTAAATAAATTTTTTAAAAGGAAAAATATGGACAATGAAGCACACAAAAAGAGAATCCCCTATGAGCTGACATGAACCTACAAGCCCAGGTGTTTCTCGTAAGCCAGTGGTCTCCAGCAAACGGTCCTCAAAGTTCTCAAAAGGAAGCCCTCTAGATGCCTATGTTGAATCTTTGGCTTCTAGATGAAGGGATAGTCTCTTGAAATTTGTCTGCAGTGCTGTTATGGCACCCCCAGAAAACACAGAAGAGAAAGGTAATGGCAAAAGCAATTCTTGGCTCTCTTTTTCTTTCTTCATGCATAATGTTTGGCATTTAAACAGGATATCGTGCCAAGGTATCCAAGGCAGCCAAGTAAAGCCTATTTGAGGCGAGACTATAAGATGACCCTTGGAGCTGGTCTGAACTTTCTCCCATTTTTCTATTTCTGTTCCTTCTGTCTGACATATGCTGAAGTTGAAGCACTGTCAGCTCAGGTTTAGGAAAAGGACCAGAACAAGAGCGAGTTCTAGAAGCCCAGGGTTTTGCGACTATCAGCTCTTTGCCTGTAATCACACCCCCTATTGGCATGTCAATGATCGCTCAGTTCTACAGAAACTGTTTTTGAAACGTTTCTCTCTTTAGAGAGATAGTACTTAGCGTTTTATTTTTTTTTAACTAGGACAGCTATTAAGAGATTTATTTTTACAACTTTAACATATCACAACTTTAAAACTGTAGAGAGATGATATTTATAGCCTGATGCCAAAACTGTCCACCAGAGGCTGTTAAATCAACCCAGGACCAGATCTAGCAAGACCCATGACACTTAGAGTCCTACAGGAAGGGATTTGAGATTTTCAAAGGACAGACAAGGGAAAATTAAAGGAATAATACTTTGCAACATCCAAATATTCTATGAAGTTTAACTTTCAGTGCTTATTAATACTCATTGGAACCAGGCCATACCCACTCCTTTATATTTGTGGCTGCTTTTTCATTGCATAGTAAAGTTTGAATGATTTCAATAGAAAAAAATCTAGCAAACAAAGCTTGAATATTTAGTATACGATCCCTTATAGAAATAGTTTGTTAACTTTAAAACATCAGAATATATTTGGTATTATATTCAGTATTCTATATTGTAGATGACATAAGTAATAAGAATACTATCAACAAATGAACATATATACAATATACAGACAGTTATGAAAAATCTAAAATGTTTTTATTTCAACATAAAAATTTGTCCCAAATCAAACAATATTTTGATATAAAACAAACAACCCCTCCCACAGTTCTCTAACTTAAAAGGGACCATGTATTAACCGGTAAAGCTGATCATGGATGTTGAAGGTATGCTGGGATGCTGGGAATGTTCACCTTATAACACATGGCAGTTGGATACTACTGTGGAAGGGACAGAAAATAAGCAAGGATTTGGTTTCTAGATTGACAAGATAAGGCCAAAATTGAGCTGTCAGGAGCACAGAATCTAGAACTCAAGTTCCCTTTACTCTGAGATGGCACTTTGCAAGTGTCAATGAATCTATGAAGGTAGGTTTAAAGCTTTTATGACAGAAAAATAAAACACAATGTGCTATGTTATTGTAGCTTCAAATCCCCCTCTCTGCTTAGTAGTTCCAAAGGGGAGGAGCTGCTTAAGTGAATCATCTGCCTGTGGCAGAAGGAGAGAGGCCAGGGATCACAGAAAGTTGCCTTGCCAGCTTCTGTTTTGATCTGTTGCCCAGAGAGACTAGAGTCATAATTTGCAAAAGAATTCCAATTTTTTTGATGAAGTTTCTGCTAGAGGAGCAGTCCATTTGCTGTTGGCATAGTTTATAAACCAGCATATAAAAGATCTTTTAAGAAAATCTTAATGCCCTCTGGAAAAAATATACCCACTATTTGAAGAGAGCAAGACCGTTATATGTAGACAGTCCTACCAAAATCCTAACATTTCTGTTCTTAGTTTCTCAGTGTTGTTCTATTGTGTTCATCTCTGTGGCCTATGGACACATATATACCCCTTCCTACTATAGATTCTGTGCACAAAAATAAAGCTCATGGGCCTGAGTGATAGATATTACAGAGGGTAGAGTGCTTTGAATATGACCAAAATAGGTTTGTTCCCAGTGCCCCTTATAGTTCCCTGAGCCCTATTGGGAATGTTTTCTGAGGACAAAGCCAGGTGTAACTCCTGAGCGCTGCTAGAGTGGCCCTAAAAAACAAAACAAAACAAAAAGAAATAAATCACAATGCAAGCATTAAGCCAATTTTCTAATGATGTTAGTGATTGACTAGCAATTCATGTTCCTACTGTAAAATGTCTATATTATTGAGGTAAATTACCTTGATGTCTAAAATATAATTAAAATTAAATTAAATGTCTCTATTATTAAGGTATTTTATTTTAGACTATTTAGTTTATCCTTTAACTATATGTTCAGTATTTTGCCTTATGTTCTTAAATAAAATGCCTCAAAACATTATAAAGAAGTAATAGAACACTGGTGTAATCATAAGGAATGAACCTAGTATAAAATGAACTAAGACAGAGCTTGATCTAACAATCTAATCACCAGGTAATGGCCTTCAGTTTCTATAAATTATCAATGTCCCTGCTGAACAACCATCCTTAGGAGAAGTGGCTTCGGCACAATAATGCTTAGTGGAGATTGCATTGTCAACTGAATCTTAAGCTTTTCCTGCTGCGATTTTCTACATCAACCATTCAATTTCGCTTCCATCCAATGAATAAATGCAGTTTTGATGACATTGTCTCATTGTAAACAACCTTTCACAGGAAGTCAGTGCAGAGTCTGTAGCACCTGGGCCCCAGCAGCCTCATTTACTGTTTGATGAATGAATGAGGGAGTCAGAAGATCACTAAGCCACCGCAGATGGCATGGCCCAGACATCAGCCGGGAAAGAGCAGGAGGAGACTCTGGAAGTCGGCCATGTGCCAGCGGGATGGCAGTGATCCAGGGAACTGTCCTGACTCAGCCTCATGCACACTGTTGGAAAGACAGCTTCTCCCAGTGAGGGAAGAAGAAAGATGGGGAAAGACCTTTCTTCACTGCACTCAGGAAGGCTAGAATGGTATGGGAGCAACCAGAATGTCAAGGAACACAGACTTTTACTCTGATGCTCCAGGACATGCCAGGGGCCTTAAAGAACTTCCTTCTTGAACAAATCAGGCTTGTAAACAATATTGATTGTTCACTAGGGAAGTGGATAAAAAAAACTCAAGAGTGTCAGGTTGGGGTGCAGGAGGATGATGAGGTTAAATGGGAGTTTAATGGGAAAGGAATTTAGATGGAGGGTCTGTTGGATCAATGGGTAGAGTTGCCAACCATAATTTTCAATTGACAGATAATGAGAGGGTAGGTGGGCAGAAGGAAAAGCAGGTTAACAGTGACACAGGGACATGGTGGAGGGTCCTGGGCACTTCAGTGACAGGAGTGGGCATGAACTTTGTGCATCAATACCAGAAATTAAATATTATCGCAACTGTTTCCTAAATTATAATTTTAATCAAACCTTTTCCTTGATGCTCTCATTGTCACTGCCTTTAGGATCACTAAAGACATTTTTTTCAGGGTGTGGATAGTATTGTGAAATACCCTCTCCATTATGTGAGCTCAGCCTGAGAGCCTCTGTCACGAAGCTCCCCACACCACATTGGAGAAAACAGGCCCAAAAGAATATTGTTAGAAATGAAAAGTGACCTAGAACAAATTTACAAGAACCAGAGAACGTGAAAGTTAAGCCCTCTTAGTGACAAGCTCATCTGGGAATATAGAATTTGTCCAGTTTTGTGATTTACTCCCTCCCATGCATGTTGGAAATCACTTTTTCAGTTCCTTATTTTTACATTCCATCCAACCAACACCAATTTCTCTCCAAACTCCAAAATGTCCGTGGCCTGTGCTTGTCTCTCCACCCACCTAGGAAATTGGATCCTGGGCATTTAGTGGACAAGTAGATGCTTGCTAAATTGATTTCCATGATTTTGAAAGAGGGAATATGTAAGCTTCTATACACCCACTGTGCCATTCTAGTAAGAGACACTAGCAAGATACTTTGAAAGACATGGCAGAAAACAAAATTACATACCATGGATGCTGTATTGGGGAAAAACCTCTTTTTTATGATGAAGACAACACATTTATTATTTATGTATTTTATTTTATTAAAATAATTATGATCTACAGAGTCCTTCATAGTTGAATTTCAGATATACACCACCAGTGTCAACCTCCCTCCACCAATGAACCTATCAAAGCACTCTTTGCCTCCTGGTCTGTCAGTACAACAGAGCCCTTTAAGTTTAGTTGGTTAAAGTTTAGGTTCCTTCATTCTATTATCATTGACTTTGGCTTAGATATGGAGTTCTGTCCTTATTTAGTTCCCTGCCAATACATTTGAGACCACTTGGTTCCCAGACTTTATTTATTCCTTTCTTCCTATTTTATAGAAAATTTCAGGACTATGTGGTAAAATTAAGCAATCTGTGTCCCGAAGTTCTATGAAAAAGGAGGGAGCCCGAACTTAAAAGATGAGAGATAAATAATACAGTTAAAAAAAGGTGTGTATGTATAGCAGGATTTTTTGTTTGTTATTTTTGCCTAGTTGCAGCAAAATATGGGGACAATAGAAAGGAAGATCTTTGTTTTAAAAACAGGGAGACCTTCCATGAAGCACCCTGGCATAAGACCAACTACAGGATTCGACCATACTAAGTTGTCTAACCCCAAAGTCTTTCTCTGTGAGCCAGTAAAAGCTCTTCACAATCATGATTGTCGAGGTCAGGTTTCTGTATTTAGAAGTCCCGAAAACATTTCTTTTTTACATTGAAGTGACTTACTTCCAGGTGATTTCATGTAATGATCATCACTGAGAGTAATGCTTTGCCCGTAAAAGCTTAGCTCATTTCAGCCCATAAATAAGATAGATATTAATCCATGATGACAGATGTGAAGGTGGGCAAGTTCTCAGAACTTGAGAAGTTTCCCAAGGCTGAGAAGCCCAGAGCTGAGTTCAACCTGGCTCACCTTTTTTTCTGTGGTTTCTAAGTGGTTCTGAAAACATCATACCAATTCTAGGTCAGAGTTAGTGCAGAGTAGAAACTCAGTCACTTTCTGCTATTATTATTCCTTTTTATTATACCTTCTAGACATTATTTGACAGTTTTAGGCAATCACAGAAAAACATACCTTACCTAAGAGTTGTTCCAAACCTCAGTGATTCATGCTGTGTAAGTACACAGACCCCACTTTAGAGTAGGGGGAAATATTAGCTAGAGCCTTGGACCCACTTCCCTTGTAAAATGGCATAATAAAACTTCTTGACCACAAGGAAAGTCACTGAAGCTTTATAAGTAGGAAGGACACTGCTTGCTGGGGTCATTAGAATTTTTCAATGCCAATACCACTTGAATTGTATTTATTTTAGTCATACATTTCTGATCCTTGCCTTTGTGTAAGCTCCTGTTGTGCACAGGCTTCTTTTTAGTTTGTTTGTTTTGGTTTGGGAACCATACCTGGTAATGCTCAGGGTTTCCTCCTGGCTCTATGATAAGAGCCCAGTGAACTCAGGGGACTATATAGGAATCCAACTGGTTTAGTTTAGTACAAGGCACATACCCAATTTTTGTACTATCACTCTGATCCCTCCCAAGAAACCTTCTGGTTTCTTCTTGATTGGGGAGACATTGTTTCTGATATATCTGATGGGAAATCCCACTAAAAATTTCTCTATGAATATTCATTTTTGACCATCACATTTAACCTGTATTTATGGAGTGAGTATATTATTGTTGGACCCTTTATACTCCTTAGCCTTAAAATTAACGTAGATGGGCCAGAGTTATAGTACAACTTGAAGGGTACTAGCCTTGCAGTTTGAGAACTTAAATTTGACCACTAGCACTCCATATGGTCCCGAGCACAGAAAGGAGTGATTTCTGAGTGCAGAGTCAGTATTAAGTCATAAGAACTTCTTGGTTTGGGTCACAAATTAAAAAAAATCCAACATGTATGTAGATTCATTCACAAATAAAAAAGAATTCTGACTGTATAGCTGCGTTTTAGCAACTAGCTCTTTAAAGGTTCTTAGACCATCACTGAGCATTGTCTGGGACATGCAGTGTCTGACACAGAGCAGCAGTTGGTTCCTGAAAGGTGACTGCACACAGAGTGCAACTGTATCTTAAAATTGTTTGCTTCCTTTAGCTTTATGCCGGGTCCTATTTTGTTTTTCTGGTTGTTTTGCATTATATCCACATAGAAGATGAATATAATATTGAGGGGATCTTGAGACAGTGGTCCTGAATGAAACCCTCATGCCTCATCACTTACTTTGTTTTTCACCATTTGTGTTCCCTCACCCAGAACTTGTCCAGGAGGCAACCTCCCAGCATCGACACACACGCCATCTGTCGGTCATCTAGGAAAGCTACACACATATCTCTCCATTAGGCTTTTCAACATGCAAACAGAAATTCAAAATGATCTCATATTTTAGTGAATATGACCTTATAAAAATTTTTATAATTTAAAATTTTAATATAATTTTATTGTGACTAAAGAGTGAATAACAGGGGCCTGGGAGATAGCATGGAGGTAGGGCGTTTGCCTTTCATGCAAAAGATCATCGGTTCGAATCCGGGTGCCCCATATGGTCCCCCATGCCTGCCAGGAGCAATTTCTGAGCATGGAGCCAGGAGTAACCCCTGAGCACTGCCGGGTGTGACCCAAAACCCCCCCCCCAAAAAAGAGTGAATAACAAATCTTTCACAGTATTATTTAAGGTACATAATGACAATGCATTAGGGCCATTCCCACCACCAGGGTAATTTAATATTTTTACAATTTTGGCATGTATACTATGTGTAATATGTGAAAATTAAACGTAACTTTTAGATAAATAGTATAGTAGTAAATCAACATCCCAAATACCTTGGATCTTGGAATCGTTTAAACAGACTGCAATATCCATAATAACACACACAATTTATGGACATTTTTGTTTTACAACATGATTTTTTTTGAGGGGGTGGTCACACCCGGCAGCACTCAGGGGATACTCCTGGCTCTATGCTCAGAAATCACCCCCAGCAGGCTCTGGGACCAGATGGATACTGGGATTCGAACTACTGTCCTTCTGCATGCAAGGTAGATGCCTTATCTCCATGCTATCTCTCCGGCTCCTACAATATAATTTTTACCTGAAGAGTTGAGTGTTTAGAAATTGGTTAAAATGTTAGAAAAGCAACAACAAATCAGTGTACCTTGGCAGGGTGATCTTGGCAGTCTCCAGCACCACTGGATCTAGTTCTGAGTGCTCAGCTCAGATCTTGTATCTCTAGAATGATTCCAGGTCTTCTCACCTCTGCTTGGGCCTTCTTCCTCCTAGTAAGAATTAGTGAGTGATCAAATGAAGTCATGTTCAGCTTGTTGTGGACATATGTGAAACACAATAGAAGCCAGACAGTATCTTTTACATGTAGTAGAGAAGTACTGCTACAACAGAGCGAGCAGCATTTTCATTCATGAAGCAGAAAGTGCATACAAGGAGGTGTTGGGGGAGCCACCAGGATAGTTTGCAGGCATGACTTCTGTTCCTCACCACAGAGATGCCTCCCATCTCTGGTTTTTTTTTTTAAATAGCTTCAAACTCTGGTGAAAAACTTTTTTTGATCTCGTATTTTTATTTTTATTTCATTTGTTTTCATTCTGTCTTAATGTGTGCTCTTGAGGAATCTTGCTGATTTTCATGGTAATTTCTATTTGAAGATCATTGTTAAGTTTTCTTTATTGGATTCATATTGATTTATGATTTGCTTTGCCTTTTCAGTAGGTCTGCAGATCCATTTGAGAAACTTGCTTTGTTTTTGAAACCTTGTATGTAAAGGAGAAGGACTGGGGTGAGACGGTCACAACAAAAACAAATCAAGATACAATAAAGGAAATACTTTATGATCCAGAAATAATTCTCTGAAACACTTATCTGAGGATAAATTTAAAAAAGACAAAATCATGGTCTTTTGCAACCACATGGATCAAACTTGAGGTTGTCTATCAGAGGTTGTCTATCAGTAAAATAAGTTAGGAAGGAAAAAGTAATTAGCAGATAATTTTATTCATCTGTTGACTACAAATAGCTAAAGTTAAAAAACTGGCAAAATTCAATTCAAAAACCTCTTAGACTCTAATAATTGCAGAGGTTACCAGTGGAAAAAGGGGAGAAGGATGGGGCCAGATCACAGAGGGTAGGGTTTTTTTCTTGAATGTAGCTGATATCCTATATGGTTCCCAAGCCAGCCAGGAGTAACCCTGAGCACTGCCAAGTATGGCCCAAGAAACAAAAACAAAACAAAACAAACAAACAAACAAAAAGAAAAGAAAAAAGTAAAGGAAGAGGGTAGGATGAATAAAATAATGGGTATCACTTTGATACTGTGATGATGTTAGAACTCTGAGGGTACTTGCAAGGAGGCTTATATACATATAGCGTGTGAAGGTGTGATGCTATCTTTCACCTTGGCTGAATTACGTAGGTAATTAGAACTGTCTAAGTAATCTATATAGATTCAGCACAACAACAAATTGACACTAGACACTATAGAAACAAACATATAAACAAAAATTCTAATGAAAATGTTCATAGAAAGTTTCTTTGCAAATTCTAGGGCTGGAGTATAGTACAACAGGTAAGACATTTGCTTTCTGGGACCAACTTGGGTTCTATTCCAGAGAACATAAGGTCCTCCTAGCATTGCTGGGAATGATTCTGAGCCAGGATCCTAAGAACCATCAAGAGTATTCAAACCTTCCTCTAAATATAGTAATCATCAATTTTTGTCTTGTACACACTGAAACTATGTAGCAGACGGGGTATGCGGTGGGATCCAAGCAAGATGCAAATTTGAGTTCATTTGCCTAGAAAATAGAAAGGTATCTCAAAAGTATTAAAATATAAAGTATTTTCCTGTCTTTCATGATCTCCTAGTTAATTGGACAGAGCATTATTTGCTGAGTTACTGTGAGTAAGTAAAAATGAAAAATTTCATCATTAACAAGAATTTTAGTCTTGCCTCTCAGTCCCACGTTCTCCCTTGCACACATATATTGCTTGCTTGTCTCTATGTCTCTTTGCTCCTCAAACTCTTGCTTTCTCTTGAAAAGTACTTTTGTGTCCTTTTGCTTACTCATGTTCTCTCTTGATCTGGAACATACATTCTTTTCCTTCCCCCTCACATGTATCTAAGTAAGGTTAGTTTAATAAAAGCTATCATGCTTCTCACACACAAAAATAATTTCAGTGCTTAAGTTGTATCCTGCAATGCTGTTTTAAAATGCAAATAAATTATCTGGAGATACAGTATAGCAGGAAGGGTGCTTGCCTTGCATGCAACTGACCTGATTTGGTCCCTGACACCCCATATGTACCCCAACCCATGCCAAGAGTGATCTGAGTATAGAACTAGAAATAGACCCTGAGCACTGGGTGTGGTTCAAAACCTCCACCACAAAATGCAAATAAACGCATTTAACTCGTTTTAAACTCATATTTGAAGTCATCAAAATTCATATTTTGAAATAACAACTTTATTTCATTGCTCAAAATATATTCATATATATGTATGTATGTATGTATGTACATGCATTTCATTCCTTTTGGGGGACATACCCAGCCGTGCTCAAGGGTTACTCCTGGCTTTGTGCTCAGGAATTACTTCTGGCAGCTCTTGGGGACCATATGGGATAAAGGAGATCAACCTCGGATTGGCTGTATGCAAGATAAGCACTTAACCTGCTGTAATATTATTTGGGTTACCTTCATGTATTTCAAAATTCCTAACAGAACCAAAGAAAGCCACTGCATAGATCACAGAACTTATTCAATGTTTTTTATATCTCACTTTTTTTTTTTTTACCACAACCAGCAGTGCTCAGGGATTATATTCCTGATGCTCTGAACTCAGGAATCATTTCTGGTGGAGATTCAGGAACTAAGTGAGGTGCTAGGAATCATGCTCAGATCAGATAAGTGGAAGGCACACTGCCCACTGCTATTGCTTTAGCCCTTATTTCACGTCTTAATACAAGACTACTTGACTCACACAATCTGTCTTTGACTTACTGATGACAAAGGATAAATTTGGAAGGCAATGAAAGTATGGTTCCCCTTTTTCTTCAGGTCATTTTCATCAGAAGCAGGGCTACTGCAGGGAAGAAACAGGAGTGAGAAAGGCCAGAAAAAGGTGGTTTGATCTCTAGCATTCAGGACAGGTTTATCTAAGACATGCCACTTTGAGATATGGATTATTTCAAGCTGAGATCAATGGAGGCCCTGCAGGTTCAAGAAAAACTTTACCATACTATCTAGAAGGATGAAAACTGAGAATATTACTAAGTTATAGGATCACACCAGAAATGACTTTTCTATAGGAGAAACCAATTTATGAAGTAGGACATACATCTAATCTCAGAGCATTTGTCCTCTTTTTGGGGATCCCCACCTCTCATCTAGAACCCCATCCCCTGCCTTAACTCAGGAGAGTACATTATATCATCAGCTTTAAAAAACAAATTCTTCATAGGTAAGTACTTCATTCTTTTTTTTTCTGAAAATCTATCTGAAGCTGAATTGATGTTCAAGCAACCGAGAAGAAGCCAGATTCTTTTTTTGCTCTCATTTTTCCCAACAATGAGGACAATCTCCCATTCTATTTTTTCAGGGTTTTTCGCAAGATTTTCCAGAATCTAGCGCAATAAAAATCACCTTCCTGGTGTGCTGCAACTGTGATTCATAGGTACACAAGGTGTGTGTGTGTGTGTGAGAAATGGTGCAAAGAAGGAAAACAACACAATTGCATGGCAGGCATGGCTCATTAGTTCCTGTTTTGTTTGTTCTCTACAACAGGGCAACTGCTAAGAAAACCATTGTCATTCAGGTGTCAAAAATTCAGCTCCTTATTATAAATGTTTCTCAGTGGTAAATTGCTTGCCCTGGTTAGAAAGAAAAAGCCCACAGTTCATCTAACTGTGGAATAAGGCATTCCACATTTTGGAGTGACGAGTTTCATCTCTGAAAGGTACGTTGCTTTTCCCCCCCTCCTTTAGAGGCAGTTTGTGCAGTTGGCCGGAACCATTTCAGATAACTGATGCAAATTCTCACAGCAACTTCACAGAAGTGCTTCTGTCAGTACCATTTGGCAGGGAGGAATGAGAATTTTCCTTTTCCCACACTAAATGTCATTAGATAAGGATTTTCTTCTTCTAACAAAAATGATTTTGTAAAAGAAGCTTCTATTTCTTAAACTCCAGATGACTACCTAAAAATCTTCAACTTCTTACTTTGTATTGTGCAAAACCAAATGTTCATGCTTTAATTTAAAAGACTGTTTTGAACAGAAAAGTCCCATTAAGTTTTTTTTTTTTAAAGAGCCAGAGAATAAGCAACAATATCAATGATCCTGTTTTATTTTGGGAGGTTCCCATCTGTTGCGCAAGAGGCCCCAGGGCTTCATCAATAATTCTTGGCCAAGCGGGGCAGCTGTTCAATGTAAGGCAGGGCCTGGCAGTGCTGCACTGCTTGGATTCTGTGATAACACAGATGCCTAGGCCACCTTGGTAGTCTCATTACAGCATTCTGAGGTGCTCAGCAGACCATGTAGAAGCAAGAATTATTCCCAATTCAGACACAGGCTGTCTGTTGTACAGTATACTGGCCCCATTACATAACTTTTATGATGAGCTCTAATATTGTACTATCTAAGACACTAAAATTATGCAAGAAAAGAATAGAGTGGGATATTTTGCTTCTTAGACTCAGAAAAAGTTAGAAGCCTATTTTATTTGGTGAGACATATTGGTAAGTAGTTCATCTGACATCTAACTAGCATGGATTTACTCTAAGTATTAGCATCAGGCATTTGAGGAAGCTAATGGCTGAGAATAATTAAATTGATACAGATTCATATCAGGAAAAGAGTAGTTTAAGTTCATGAACATAAAAATGTTAGGTGATTATGAGATATCCAGTGCAAATAGCATACTATTATTCTTAAATGACTTTAGGCAGACAAACTTTTGAAGTGTTTGGTTTAGGCAATGAGTGTAGTGAGCTAAGCAGAGGAGAAGGAAATCTTTGTCAGGTTGCTTGGATAAAGTTTCTCCCGCCCTCCTCATATAGGAAACCATGTTAAAGATTGATTTCTAAGCTTTAGAAGAAAGTCCTGCTTCTGCAATTTTTTTCAAGCAACTATATGAAAAAATAATCAATATATCACTTTGCACATTTTGGCTTGACCTGCACCAACCTCCTTATGAGATAAGCTCTGTTACACCTGACAGATTTGCTCCAATAAGATTCCAATGACTATCTCTCTTGCCCTTAAGTTTCTCCATGGTGTCAATTAAAGTCATCTGGAAAGATAAAGGGCAACTCAAAGCAAGAGAAGGAGCACAAGAGACCATCTTCCTTGGTGCTCCTTTCCAGAATTTATTTTTAAAATATATTTTCAAAAAATCACTTTATTTAAATGCCATCATTACAAGGATGTTCATAATACAGCTTTTCCCCACAAATACAAAATTGTTCATGATTGAGTGTTAGTCATTCAATCTACAACACCCTTCACAAGTGCACCTTTACCACCAACAATGTCCCCAGTTTTGCTCCCTTCCTCCCACCCTGCCTGATTCTGGGGAAGATAATTTTCTTTTCTCTTATTCACTCTTAGTTTCATGAACTTTAATCCAAATAAAGTTTTTCTTTTCTTGTTGTTTGTTTGGGGGCCACACTCAATGGTGCCTGGGATTTACTCCTTGCTCCACACTTAGAGATCACTCCTGGCAATGCTCAGGGACTAGGTGGCAGGATTGAGAATGGGTCAGCCCCATGCAAGACAAGCATCTTATCTACTCTACTGTTGCTCGGACCCTTTAGAATATGGTTTTGTCCTCCAAAATAAGACTCTAATTTTTAAACTGAGATGAGTACACAGTTGACTGCAGCATCAGAGGGAGAACTTGGCTGCTAGAGATCAACCCATTTCTCCAGGGAACTAAAAACTGACAAATCAAGACTCTTGCAGAAAAGGCCTACAGGAATGACAGCCTGGAAAATCCTTTCTATAAGGACTTCATGGAGGCCTGAAGCTGAAATACCTATTTTACCAGAGCAGAGTAGAGAGGAAATAGAGCATAATTGTGGATAGAGTTGCTCATGTCTGAAGATGCCTCAGGTCCCATGAGTGCTGTCCCCTCACCCCCATTTCTTCTCTAGGAAGTCACAAACTACAGGTGTACAATAGATAGGCAGTTATGTGTCAGAATCCACCTGGCTGTGCTTCAACTTTGTATTCAATGAATACAAGGCTCAGAGAGATGATGTGATTTCCTGAGGAAGGGGCAGGCTGGATGACATCTTAATAAGCTTTATGTAGTAAAGTTCATCCTCACTGACTCCCTCACCTGTGTCAGGAATGAGAAAAGAGATGCCATAGTCCAAGTGGGCTGATCTATGGAGATTTTCTCAGAAATGATGATGAAGGAGTTGGCACAGGGCTCACTTGGCAGCAGAGACCAGGTTGTGTCTCCCCTGAGGGAGAGGCAGGCAGAAAGCTCCAGAGTCCAGATGGAGGGAGTTTCAAACAGCAACTGCTGGCAGAGGAGGGATATGCCGATCCCTGGAAGGGTGATGTGGGGGGGGGTCTGCATTTACCACCCCCGGTTACTGATTTCTTTCCTCTACTCTATAGGCCTGCCTGATCGGACACAGTAGAAACCAGACTCTGGGAACCCCTGATTGGATTGCTGGAGACCAGTTTGGAGGGCAGAGAACATTGTGGGGAGGTCTGTTGAGGGATCTAAAAATTGAGGAGAGAGAAAGAGAGAAAGGGAGAGAGAGAGAGAGAGAAAGAGAGAAAGAGAGAGAGAAAGAAGGAGGGAGGGAGGGAGAAGTAAAAGAAGAAGGAAAGAATAAAAGACAAAGAAAACAATAAAGAAGAAAAAAGTATCCTAAAGGCAGGCAGGAAAGAGAACATGGAGAGGCAGAATTGGGGAGCATTGGTGGCAGGAAATGTGCACTGGTGAAGGGTGTTATACATTGTATGACAGAAATTCAATCATGAACAAATTTGTAACTGAAAAAAACTTCACTGTATTATGAGCAAACTGGTAACTATGCTGTTTGAAAAAAATAATTTTTAAAAAGTTAGCTGAGTTAATCAAATGGAAAAACTGGCTTATCTCAGATAATAGCAATGTATGTGAATAGTGGAGAGGTTAGCTTTCCTCCCAAGGACTTGTAGAAGTGTGTGTGTGTGTGTGTGTGAGTGTGAGTGTGAGTGTATGAGGGAGGTTTGATAGCTTGTTTTGTAATGCTGAAAATTGAACCCAGGTCCTTCACATGCAAGGCAAGTATGTGTGTTAGCTCTGAGCCCTTTATGATTTCATTTGTATTTGTGTTGGGTATGGCAGGCCACATTTGACCACATAATGCAGAACCAGGGACCTAACCCAGGGCCTCACAGATGCAAACCATATGGTCCATCACTTGAGCTACATTTCTTGACCCTACAGCTGTGGATATGTGGCTGATCAGAGCAACCACACAGAGAAAATCTCTCAGTCATGGACTGTGAGGTGCCAGTCAGAGGTGCTGACTCATCACTTCCAGATGTCAAACGCTGATGCAGGAGCTGACATGATTTCTTACCCAGAGGTAGAGTGTCTGATGAGAGGATTTTAACATGAATTCTGCACCATTATTATTTTCTTGACTTTCAAGGAAGCAAGATTCTGCTTCTCTCTGCATTCAGACTTGAGACAGGTCTGTCCACACTCTGCCTGCTATGACTTGAGCAGGGAGGAGAGGAGCACACAGCTTCAGGTATGTACCCTGTTCTGCCTTCTTTTCAAACCCAAGACCAGCTCCAGGTGAGCACCTGCAGTAATGTTGTTCTGTGTGGTTGGTTCTGTGTACCTTCAACCCAACAAGCCAGAAACCTTGACCTGATCTAGTTCCACATTCCTATACCCAGTGTGGGCACAAACGAGTTTCAGCTCTTTCTCTCTTCACTATGCTTCCAGGTAAAGGCCCTAACCTCTTCAAATCTCATTTTCAGGAAAGAGACTCGTTTGGTATCTGAATTTTTCTGGAATACTCAGTACTTTTCTCTTTTCCTTTAAAGTTTACTATTTATTGAGATCACTCAAACTTGTGATCTACTTTCTTTGTGTTTTGGGGCCACATCCAGACTTGCTTAAGGTTTGCTCCTGACTTGGCTCAAGGTTCACTCTTGGCATGGCTTGGGGGACCATATCGAATAATAGGAATTGAACTAGAGTTGACTTACGCAAGGCACTTTTTCTTTGGCCCAACTTGTGAATTTTTCCCTTCTCTGCCCTGCCAGTACTTTGTGAGAGTTCTACCATGGCATTGGAACCTCTTCCATCCTCTCTTCAGCTGAAGGATGAGTCTTGGCAAAGCAGGGCCATATAGGAATAGGTCACACATGTATATACAAGACATGGCAGGATGGCAGGAAATATTTCCAGAGTTTCTTGGTCCCTCTGAGGAAATTCTAATTGCTTATTTAATTCAGAAATTAAACCTCCCTTCACATAAAACTTCCTCAGCAGACCCCAACTCACCAGCAGTGTCCAGAGGCACATAGCCTTGAAGGGCAGAGCTCACTACCCTGCAATGAAGTGCAGCACATCAATGCAAGTGAGTGAACTCTGCCCTGAAGGGCAGAGCCAGAGGGCCACAGCCACTTCCCTCTGTGGTTACTCACCTCTAGTCAATGAACCCCAGTACAACATCTAGAAAACACCACACTACAAGCTTAACAATGATCCTCCTCCATAAGCCTCCTCCATGCTTAGAGAATAAAGATGGCAGCTCTGATGACCTGAAAATTACAAGCCACCTATTTAACCTCTCAGATAAGGATTTTAGAGAAGAAATATTATTGATGCTTATAGAACTCAAAGCATGGAGCAAATGAACAAACCACAAAATAAGAATCAAGGGGATATGAAAGTAGAATAAAAATACTTAAAACTGAAATAACAGGACAGAAAAACTTGGTAGGAAAAATGCAAACCTCACTGGCTTAGGACAGAATTAGTGAGCTGGCAGATGAGATGCATAACAACTTCATAAAACAGAAGAAATAAAAAAAGAGCCTTAAAACAAATGATCATATGATGGAAAAAATTCTCAAGGATTGTGAACAGAGAAATATATAAGTCTTTGATAAACTCAATGGAAAAAAAATACATAAGAATCATTGGAGTCCTATAGACCCAAGAAGAAAATCCCCAGAAAGAATCAACAGTCAAGGATATTATTGGAGAAAAACTCAGCTAAAGAGTGTATGCAACCAAATCCTGCATGCCCAAAGAGTACCAGCTAAAAGAGATCCAATGAAAAGCACCCCAAGACACATCCTACTCGCAATGACAAATCCCACAGATAGGAATAGAAAACTGAAAGCAGCCTAATCAAAATGGGAAATTACATTCAAAGGAGCATTCTTAAGATTTACAGAAGATCTGTCACAAGAAATCCTCAAGTCCCATAGAGTGGTGGTGGAATTAGTAACAAAATTCAACAAAATGAATGCTTCGTCCAGAGTACTTACCCAGTAAGACTTACATTCAGGTTTGAAGGAAGGACATAGAGCTTCATGGATAAACAACAGCTCAGAAACTTTACAGACTCAAAACCATCTTAAAAGAAAAACTGAAAGGTCTACTTTAAGACAAGACAGACCAACAAACACACCAAACTCCTAAATTAAGATGTCACTAAATTCATGACAATCATCTCTTTCACGTCAATGCACCAGTTAAGAGACAGTGTGGTGGGGCCCGGGAGATAGCATGGAGGTAAGGTGTTTGCCTTTCATGCAAAAGGTCATCGGTTCGAATCCCAGTACCCCATATAGTCCCCCGTGCCTACCAAGAGCAATTTCTGAGCATGGAGCCAGGAGTAACCCCTGAGCACTGCCGGGTGTGGCCCCCCCCCAAAAAAAAAAAGAGACAGCGTGGCAAAACGGGTCAAAAATGCTGAACCCAACATTCTGACTATGAGAAATACATTTGAATAGTCAGAACAAACAGACTCAAAATCAAAGATTGGAGGAAATAATTCAAGCAAACAACTCCCTTAAAAAGGCTGGAGTGGCCAAAGTAATATCAGACCATACAGACTTTAAACTTAAAAAGTTACAAGGGACATGGGCCGAAGAGATAGCACAGTGGTAGGGCGTTTGCCTTGCATGCAGCCACTTCTGGATGGACAATGGTTAGAATCCCTGTATCCTATATGGTCCCCCATGCCTGCCAGGAACAGTTTATCAGCACAGATCCAGGAATAACCCCTATGGTCTGCAGGGTGTGACCCAAAAGCCAAAAAAAAAAAAAAAAAGTTGTAAAAGACAGAGATGGACATTTCTTATTAATCAAGGGATATTTTCAACAGGGAGAAATCATACTCCTAAACATATATATACCTTATGAGGAAACAGCAAAATATCTAAAATAATTGCTGACAAATTTGAAGGAAAATATTAATAGCAACACAGTAATAGTGGGAGACTTCAACATCCTGTCACCCATTAATAGGTCAACCAGGTTTAAACCTAATAAGAATATGTTAGTTATAAAAGGATAAATAGAAGACAGTGGCCTAGTAGATATATAGGGCTCTTCATCCCCAGAAAATTGGATACATGTTCTTCTCCAATGTGCCTGTGTCATTCTCCAGGATAGATCATATGTTGACCATTAAAACATATCTCCATAAAATAAAGAGGATACATTATACAAACTACCTTCTTAGTTCATAATGCACTGAAATTAGAAATGAATTACAAAGAAGCAGAAAGGAAAACTTTAACACCTGAAAATTAAATAGCTTACTACTAAACAACCAGTGGGTCTGAAACTATATCAAACTGGAAATCAAAAGATTCTTGGGAACTAGTGATACCAAAGACACAAATTATAAAATTTTGAGGAAAAAACTAAGAGAAAAATTTATAGCTTTGCAAACACTCATTAGAAAATAAAAATGACCTACATAAATAACTTAATGACATAGTTTATAATTAGAAAGTGATCAACAAAATAAACCAAAAATAAGCAGATGAAATGAAATAATAAAGCTTAGAGCAGAAATTAATGAATTGGAAATTCATAAAACAATTTGAAAGATCAAAGAGTTGGTTCTTTGAAAAAATAAACTTTATTGACAAACCACTAGCAAAATTCACAAAGAAAGGGAGAGAGAAAAACTTAAAACATTACAAATAAATAAGGGAGATTACAATATATATTACAGAAATTCAAAGAGTAGTTAGTACTTTGAGAAAAATGCCACAAAACAAGAGAATCTAGAAGAAATTGCCACACATGCATAAACTTTTAGGGGAACTCAGCCCACTAGATGTATCCTCAGATTTTCCTGGTAGGGAGAACTAAAATTACCCCCATGGGGTTCCTCAAAAGGCCCACTGTGGACACCTTTTTCCCCTGCGTGGATGGTTGAGGAATTTCCGAAGAGATGCTTGGCATTGCATTTTTGGTCATTATATGGCTTCTCTCCTTTGCAAATTTGCCTATCAAATAATTTGGCTCAGAAATTTCAGCACCAAAGATTACTAAGAGAACCCTTTTTCTGGATAATATTTAGCCCTAAAAGCAAAGACAATGTTTTTTCTCTTTTTCAAATATGTCCTTGCAGCTGCAGTTTCTGGTAATCAATGGAGAAGCCAGAGAGCAGACCCCTGGGCTATTGGCTCTTTCCTTTACTTGACCTCTAAAATAGAGTCCAGCCCAGGAAGATCAAGTTTCTAGATATTTCCTACTTCCTTCTAATCCTGATTTTGCATTTGAACTAAGCTTGCAAAGAGTTGCCTTGAGTTGTAACCTTCTCTCTTGTAACTTAGAATTTTTACTGTCATACCCATAGCTTAGGTATTGTTACTATTGTATTTTGCTTTGTGATTATAATTATTCTTCACCTGTGACTGGTTTGTCCCTATAAAACCCCCTGTTTGGAAAATAAACTTGTTGCACTCCTGCCAGTAACGTGAAGGCTCCACATTCTCATTGTGTGTTTTCATTCATTTCATATTTCTCCGTATGCTGGCCTGGGCAATCCACTCTCCCTGAAGTGGATTCACCAAAATCACATTGGTGCTGCACAGAAGCTGCTTGCAGCAAGAAATAGATACATTTTTGGATTCATAACTTTCCAAGGTTAAACTAAGATGATCTAGCATATCTAAACAAACCCATAACTATTGAAGAAATTAAAATGGTAATTAAATTTTTTTTTCTAAAAACAAAAGCCCAGACTCAGATGGATTCACTAACGAATTCTTTTTTTTTTTTTTTTTGGTTTTTGGGCCACACCCGGTGATGCTCAGGGGTTACTCCTGGCTATTCGCTCAGAAGTCGCTCCTGGCAGGCACGGGGGACCATATGGGGAACCAGGGGATTGAACCCCGGTCTGTCCTAGGTTAGCGCAGCCACCTTACCTCCAGCGCCACCGCCCGGCCCCTGCGAATTCTTTTAAACCTTTCAAGAATATCTTTTCAGGCTCTTCTAGAAACTCGAAGAAACAGAAACATTCCCAAATAGTTTTCACAAAGCTAACATCACCTTGACATCAAAAGCAAATAGCGATTCTACAAAACAAATAGAACCATCGACCAATATCCTTAATGAATACAGATCAAAGATTCTCTTTTTTGTTGTTGTTGTTGTTTTTTTGGGCCACACCTGGTGACGCTCAGGGGTTACTCCTGGCTATTCGCTCAGAAGTCACTCTTGGCAGGCATGGGGGACCATATGGGGGACCATATGGGGAACCGGGGGATCGAACCGCGCTCCATCCTAGGTTAGCACAGGCAAGGCAGGCACCTTACCTCCAGCGCCACCGCCCGGCCCCCAGATCAAAGATTCTCAACAAAATTCTAGAAAATAAGATCCAAACACTCATCAAGAAGGTCATACAGCATGACCAAGAAGATTTTATTCCAGAGATGCAACTATTGTTTAACATGCAAGTCAATCAATGTAATATATCAACAAAAGAAAAAGTAAAAAATTATATGATCATATCAATAGATGCAGAGAAAGCATTTGATAAGGTCCATCACCCATTCATGATAAAAACTCTCAACAAGATGGGAATGGAAGGGGCTTTTCTTAATATAATCAATGCCATTTATCACAAGCTCATGGCAAACATTATAATCAATGGAGATAAACTAAAAGCCTTTCCTCTAAATTTGGCTGAAGACAAGGCTGCTCTTTCTCACCACTCTTATTCAAAATAGTACTAGAAGTATTTGCCATATCAATTAGGCAAGAAAAAGGTAGCAAGAACATTCAGATATGGAAGGAAGAGGTGAAGCTCTCACTGCTTGCAGATGACATACTGTATTTAGAAAACCCTAAAGACTATCAAAAAAAACTAGAAACAATAGCTTTGTAGAGCAACATGGCTGGCTGGCTACAAAATTAACACAAAAAAAAATCAATTGCCTTCTTATACACAAATAATGGTAGATTAAAAAAATAAACATTTAAAACCAATCCCATTCACAATAGAATTCACAGAAACTCAAATACCTTGGAGTCAACTTATAAAGTGAAGGACCTATATATAGAAAATTACAAAACACTGCTTCAAGAAATAAAAGAGCTCACAAGTAAAGGGAGACATATAACATGTTCATGAATTGGGAGGATTAACACCATTAAAATGGCATTACTCCCCAAAGCATAGCACATATTTAGCGCAATCTCTCCAAAAAATACCCATTCTTTAATGAAGTGGATCAAACTCCTGAAATTTATTTGGAACAACAAAAACGAATTTGAAAGCAACCCTTAGGAATAAAGATGGGAGACATCACTTTCCCCAACTTTAAATTGTATTACAAAGCAATAGTTATTAAATCAGCATAGTACTAAAATAAAAACAGACCCTCATATCAATGAAATAGACTTGAGTATTCAGAGAATGACCCCATACATTAAACCAATCTTTAATAAAGGGGCAAGAAACACAAAATGGAGTAAAGAAAGCCTCTCTAACAAGTGATGGAGGGACAACTACTCAGCCACATGCATAAAAGCAAAATGTCTAACACTATGCACAAAGGTCAAATCAAAATGGATTAAAGACATTGATATTAGAGCCAAAACTATAAGGTATATAAAAGAATACATAAGCAAAATACTCCATGACATTGAGTCTAAAGGCACCTTCAAGGAGTAGAAGCAGAGATAAACAAATGAACTACATTAAACGGAGAAGTTTCTACATTTTAATGGAAACAGAGACAAGAATACAAAGGCCACCCATGAAATTGGAGAAACTATTCACCTAATACCCATCAGATAACGCAGGGGTCTCAAACTCAATTTACCTGGAGGCCGCAGGAGGCAAAGTCAGGGTGATCCTTGAGTGCAAAGTCAGCCTTGAACATGGGGGGGGGGTGTGTGTGTGACCCAAACAGCTAAAACAAAACAAAACAAAAAAAAGATTCCTCTAGGGCAGGGCCACAAAATGTTGTATGGAGGGCCGCAAATGGCCAACAGGTCGCGAGTTTGAGACCCCTGAGATAAGGGAATGATATCTAATATATACAAGATACTGAGAGAACTTAACAAAAAAAATTATCTAATTCCATCCAAAAATTGGGAGAAGAAATGAGCAGACATTTCCTCAAAGAAGAAATACAGATGGCCAAAAGGCACATGAAAAAATTCTCCACATTACTAATCACCAGGGATATGCAAATTAAAACATGAAATATTATCTCATGACAGACACTGGCACACATTACAGAAAACAATAAAAACCAGTGCTGGCATGGTTGTGGGAAGAAAGGCGCTTTCATTCACTATTGGTGAGAATGTTGTCTAGTTTAGTCTTTCTTGAAAACCTTTCAAGAAACTGAAAATCAAGCTACTATATTGTCCACCAATATCAATTTTAGGAATAAACCTAAAATTTAGGTTTATTAGGAACACAAAAACAACAATACACAAATGCCCAACATTCCCATGATCATGCAGCTCTACTTACAATATCCAGAATCTGGAAACAACAAACGAGTGACTAAAGAATATGGAATATGTGGTATATCTACACAAGAAAATACTATGCAGCTGTTAGGAAAAATGAAGTCTCAAAATTTGCCTATACATGGGTAGACGTGGAGACTATTATGCTGACCGAAATAAGTCAGAGGAAGAAAGATAGGCACAGAATAGTCTCATCTGTGGGATTTAAGTAAAATAGAATACAATATTAATAATACCCAGAGACAATAGAGATGAGACCCAGAAGGACCCACCCATGATATGAAGCATTCCATATAAAGTGGTGAGTGCAGTTAGAGAAATAACTGCACTAACAACTATTATGACAATATTAGTGAGAGAGAAAATTAGAATGCCTGTCTTAAGGACAGGCAGGGGGTGAAGGAGGAGGGAAATGGGGGAAATTGGCAGTGGAAAAGTTGCACTGGTGAAGGGGGTATACATTTCATGACAAACTGAACTACAAACATGTTTGCAATCATGGTGCTTAAATAAAAATATTTTTTTAAAAAAAGAAAAAAACTCAGCAAAAGTCCCTTGGATAAGGCCATTTATTTCATCGTACATTGGAAGTCTTTAATCTCTCATTGGGTATTCCTTTCTCAGCAGCCACATGGGGCCCACTGCTTCTCTCCCACTCAGACTCTTCACTGCTGCAGGGATAATGAAGCTCACACAGAAGGCACTTCTATCCACCACCCAACTCTGACTTGAGGCTTTCCACAGTGGTGAATTCTGGACTCCTGGGCAGACTTCTACAAGGAGTCCTGCTGCTCCTTACCATCCCATAGATACCCAACTATGAGTTCTTAAAAGTATAAGCTCTCCTAGTTAGTTAGTTAAGGTGGGGAGGCTGCTTTCTGGGGAACACAGTTGGTGCAGATGCCCAACCAGCCTAGTTGGCTATCACTGTTCCATCAGCCAGCCATGACAGATGACTCTGTTTACACCAGACCCAGCTTCCAAGCTTGTGCCCTCCTTGCTAGGCTTGGAAGGTGAAGAGTTTGCAGCAAAACTCTGGTTAGCAGCTCCCACCTGAATATTGGCTGGCTGGTTTCTTCATCTACTGTTTGTTCTCTGTCCTGTACTTTAGGGCTGTGACCATGCATATAGTACCATTGACCCAGTAGAATGATTGCCTTCCTTTTTTCTTTTCTTTTTTTGGGA
>PVKC010010551.1:0-25746 GCA_004027635.1 Crocidura indochinensis | reverse complement strand
ATATTAATTATTAATATGCAGTGAAAGTTCTGAAAACCTAAAATCAAATATTAAATTAAGTAATGTGGGTAAAGCAATGAGCTGGAAATGATATCCAACTCCATGTCCCAAGACTTTCTTATCCATTGTAGCTCTTTCTAGGAATTTAGTCTTTTTCATCTTTAAAGTAGAGTAATTCTAAGATGTCATTCTCTGATGAATTTGTATCTTGATTATACTTTGACAAAAAAGAATTTTCTGTCTTTATTAAATCTCTGGAATTGTTAAAACATGTGATTTCCTTAATGTCACATTATTTCCATAATAGAATGTTTTGTTTCTATAAACGATAAATTGCCCAACCCAAGAAATTAGTTCTCATTCTCTTCGTGTATATAGTGCTTGAACACACTGCCTAATATAGAGTGCACATGAAGCATTAGTTCAATAAATAATGTGATGATTAGTTAAAAATCAGGTTAACCTAACCTTGATTTATCTAAAATGAATCTATCTTGTGAGATTTAAATGTAGATGTTTAGATTGAGGACATTGAAAATACTGTTAAAGTTGAAATGCTGCTTGAGAGACACAGAGTTCATTAAGTTGCACACGTTTTTATGCAAGAATACTGGTTTTAGACCTCTCACCGCTATGTATACCTCTCATCACCAGTAGCAACTCCTGAACACACAGCTAGGAGTAATCCATGAACACTGCCAGGTGTAGTAAAATAATAAAATTGAATTAAAAAAAGAGTTTGTTTTGGGCCAGGGATGTAACTCCAGGGTATCCTTTTGCCCAGAGTTAGATCCCAACCACCTGCCACTCCCCACACTAAAAATAAGTTTCTAAATTGTCTTGTAAAATTGTGGATATAAAAATATGCATATAAATTATTCCTTGGGGTAGATTTCCTTATAAATGAAAAAACCAGGAAGTCTTCATTCATTTATAGTCAAAAATCCTTTCAGTTACCCAAAGCCAAATTTGCAATAACTGCAAATTGAGGCAAAGGTAAGATGGTACAATGTAAGAGTTTATAAAAGCCCTATACTTCTTGTTAAAAATTCTGAGTTATGCTTAGAGAAATTATGTACTTTACTGTTCATTGAGGTTGAGGATAGGTTGGGAAGGAGGAAAGAAAAAATGAATAATCATTTTTATTTTAAATAATATTTTCATTTAAGTACCATGATTACAAACATGTTTGTAGTTGGGTTTCAGTCTTAAAAAGCACGCCCCTTCATCAGTGCAACATTCCCACCACCTATGCCTTCCATCTCCCTCCTCCCCATACCCTGCCTATATTTGAGACAGGCATTCTACTTCTCTCGTTCATTAACATTGCCATGATAGTTGTTAGTGTAGTTATTTCTCTAACTGTACTCTTTGTGGTAAGCTTTATATCATGAGCCAGTTCTTCCAGCCCTCATCTGTTGACTGAGTATTATTACAATAATGTCTTTTATTTTTCTTAAATTCCACAGATGAGTGAGACTATTCTGTGTCTAACTCTCTCCTTCTGACTTATTTCACTCGGCATAATAGTTTCCATGCCCATCACATATAGGAAAATTTCATGACTTCATCTTTCCTTACGACTGCATAAAATTCCATTGTGTATATGTACCACAATTTCCTTAGTTTTTCATCTGTTGAAGGGCATATTAAAAGTCAGTACAATCTATATTGTGTCATGTCAGTACTGGAATTCTATTAAATCAGGCATTCATCTTTATATTATTTAGTAATGTTCAGGATTTATTCCTGGTGCTATGGCCAGAGACAGTTCTGGTGCTGCTAAAGGTCTGTACATAGAAGGTAGTATTTGGGATGAAACCCAAACAAACACAATACCCAGTATGCTATCTCTCTTAACCATCTTTATTTTTACCCTGTGCTAAAACATCTCTCTCTTCTTTTTTTTTTTAAAGAAATCCTTGCTCTCTGATTTTTGTGTACAAGGCTTCTTTCATAACAGTTGAACTATATTTTTCTCATTTACATGTTTGATCACCTTAGGCAGAAGATATAAAGCATTCTGGAGCTTTGAGAATAAAGCAATTTAAGTGCATAGAGTGGAATATTTTATAGTTGAAATTATCATAAAAATATAAGAACCATGGGTGCTTTTAAATATTTAAGAAATATAAAAGGAAACAGAACTTTCATTAGCAATGTTGCTAGTGTAGCAAAAATGAGAATTGTAATAGTGTAACACAGTAGGTGATATTCCTGGGATAAACCTAAGAGGAAAATAAATATAAGATTTAATTAAGATTTTTAAAGCCCCTTTTATTATTATTAAGGATATGTGCTTGCTAACAGTATAATTAATGCATACTCTTAAAAAGTGAAACAACTAAATTCTCATGAGAAATAAAACTATAAAAAATATTTTCAATCAACTTATCCAAAATTAAATTAATGTTCACCTACTAGGTGCTCTAGTACTACTAGTACCACATACTCTGGTGGAATAAAATAATTCATCTGTGCTAAACAAAATATTTGTTTACCCCTCTCCCTCTTTTTTTGAGTCGTGTCTTTGAGTCCTTCCCAAATTAGAAACTTAATTATAGGTAATCATTTTGGAAAGGAATTTCAAAACACACTAATAGAAAGCTAGGAGAACATATACCAAAAAAAAAAAAAAGGAAAAATCTAGTCTAAAGTGTGCATATTGTATTTATCCCTCTTTCAGATCATTGGTCTTCTATGTTGGTGGGGTCCTCTGTGAAACATGAGAATATACCACAAAATTGATTGTGTACAGCTGCTTATGACAATGACAGTTTAACAAAAATCACAACAGAGTGTAAGCAAAATACAAAAGCTGCATGATATCTAAACTGAAAATTTTTTTTATTCAGGACCAGGGAGATTGCTCAAAAGGTTTTAGTACATACTAAACATGCATACATACTTTGTATGTGGGAGTCACAAATTCAATCCCAGCACAACATGGACCTTGAACACCCTAAGTATCAGCAGGTATGATCCGGAATCTAAACAAAAATGTTTCTAATGTGGAGATTTTTTAAATAGCAGTTATTTTCAGCCCTTAATACATGAAGTCTCTTTTGCTAGTCACTGAGAGGAGAAAGGGAGAAAGATAAAAAATTCAGGGCCCTGGCTTTTGAAACTCAACAGTGTAAATGATGAGGCAGTCTTGTAAGACTATGAGAGGAAATTGAATTGTATGAGGCCTTCATTGGGGAAGGAGCAATTAATGGTAAAAGGTCAAGTAAGTTATTATGGAAGTAATGGTTGAATGAGATGCTTAAAGAGAAGTAAGAGTAAAAATACTACGTACAATCTGTAAATTGGGAGGTATAAAATTGGGAGAAATAAAAGATTGCAATCCAAGTAGAAACAGAGATAACAACCTATGAGTGTTCTGTGTTTGCATGCAAGTGTGTATGCATTATGCACATATGCATTTTGTGAACATCAACCTTTATAATATAATGTTTTCAGAGACATCTAAACTGCAGAATTGTTTTCAATAACATAGAGCTAATTTCTCCAAAGGATAGCCAGCATTCCTAAATTCAGCGCTGGAATCCTATTAAGGATATGTGTTTGCTAACAGTATAATTAATGCATACTCTTAAAAAGCGAAGCAACTAAATTATCACGAGCAAGAAAACTATAAACAAACATTTTCAATCAACTTATCCAAAATTAAATTAGTGTGCACCTACTAAGTGCACTCGTACAACTAGTACCACATACTCTAGTGGAATGAAATAATTTATCTCTGCTAAACAAAATAGTTGTTTTCCCCCCTCCCACTTTGAGTCAACTGTTATGAAAGAATCCTTATACACAAAAATCAGATAGCAAGGATTTCTGTTTTAAAAAAAGGAGAGAAAGATGTTTTAGTACAGGATAAAAATAAAGATGGCCAAGAGAGGGGCCGGGCGGTGGCGCTGGAGGTAAGGTGCCTGCCTTACCGCGCTAGTCTTGGACGGACCGCGGTTCGATTCCCCCGTGCCCCATATGGTCCCCCAGGCCAGGGGCGATTTCTGAGCGCACAGCCAGGAGTAAACCCTGAGCGTCACTGGGTGTGGCCCAAAAAAAAAAAAAAAGATGGCCAAGAGAGATAGCATACTGGGTATTGTGTTTGTTTGGGTTTCATCCCAAATATTACCTTCTATGTACAGACCTATAGCAGCACCAGGACTGGTCTCTAGGCATAGCACAAGGAATAAATCTTGAACACTATTAAATAATATAAGATGAATGTCTGATTTAATAGGATTCCAGCACTGAATTCTTGATTATTGATGAACCTTTTCTCCTTTTTACATTAGTACTGTTCCTTTTACTTTAGGTTTACAATAAAAACTCACCAAGCTGCGGGAATTAAAACAATTCATCTACAGCTGTGTAATAAATATTTTGACATTGTCAATCACTCGATCATAAGCTGTGAAACACACAAAACATAATGTAATATCATCCTTGATTTCAAGAAACTTAGACTCTATTTTTAAAAAGCTAAATCTGAGGGGCCGGAGTGCAGCGGTAGGGCGTTTGCCTTGCACACGGTGGACCGACCGGACCTCAGTTCGATCCACCATCTTTCCATATGGTCCCCCAAGCCAGGAGTGATTTCTGAGGGCAGAGTCAGGCGTAAACCCTGAGTGTCACCAGGTGTGGCCCAAAAACCAAAAACCAAAACAAAACAACCCCCCCCCCATAAAAGATAAATTTGAGAGTGGTAAAGTATAGTTGAAGGTAAATGACTAATGACTATGGGACAAATAAAAGTGAAATAAAAAATAATTCTAAGATGACAAAGCATAAAGGATACTTCATAGAAATAAAAGCAAACTTGAATTCCAGTCTCATTTCTGCCTCTAACTTAAGGTCATTATAAAGTCTCTAAGGCTTTATCTCTTTATCTACAAACTGAAAGGTTACTCTGCATACTCTTCCAAGAGTTAAAATATTCTGATAGGTTTTAACTTTGTGTGCAGGTTACATTTGAGATGAACATTTAAATGTGGCTGCTGTTCCAACGTGTAGAAATGCAGAACTCTCCACCACAGATGATGGCAGAATAGGAAATAAGAGAGAAAGGCAGAAAAGGTCTTAGTATATTTGAAGAGTGGAGTTTTTCTTTCACTAGAAATAGAATACATCAGAGAGTTAAAGAGGGAAAGATAGCCTTGAGAAGTCTTACAGAAAAATTTGAAATCAGCATAAAGAAATTTAGATTTTATGAAGTTTTAATCACCCAAAGTATAAATTAATGAATTAGGGTATCATTGAGAATAACTAAAAATCAATCTGAACAAATCAACTGCAACAATGTAAGCAGGCAGCTCAGAAATTTAGGGCCAGAAAATCATTGGCCTGTGTTGCATTTGAGAAGCTATGACAAAATAAAATGTAAATAAAATATTCAAAAATTAAAACTATAATTAAACCTTCATGAATCATTGATCTAAAATGCTAAAAGAAGAAATAGAAAATAGCAAGTTTAGAATAAATATCCAAACACAGAAAAGTCAGGAATAAAACTAGAAAAGGTAGTTGGATCATAGCTCAAAATTTAAAAACTTAAGTATATGTACAAACCTCATAAATACACATACAGAAATTTAAAAAAATACCTCGACTGGAAAATATGTTTACCAGTTTGCAATTTCTTCCATTTTTTTAACCACCCCAGCAATGTCACACTGATGATACAGCTGATGGCAATGACTATTAGTGACCTTAAGAACACAGCTGGGTTTCTATTTTTATTGCTGTAAAACCTCTTTCTTTAAGCTAGATGATGCCATAAAAGCTCAAATTAAAAACTATAGTAAAAGCAATTTGTGCTGTATGTATTTTGCACCACCAATTCAATCATAGACACACATATACACCACAATATGTAATGACATTTACTGAACTAACTTGCAAACCAACATAGAATTAATAAATGCACTTTTTGCTCAAATAGAAAGACTAACTTAGAGTCAGGCGAAATTACCTTAATGACTTCACATTTCAAAAAATACCTATTATAAATTTATGTAAACCATTTTTGATTTGCTAAAAAAGTCAAAAAAAGTTCAACATGCTTAGAAAATATTGATGAACAATTCAAGCCTTAAAAACTTTTTCAGCACTATGAAGATAGAAAAACAGGCAGTAAATTTGCTTCTCATGGGGTGATTACTTATTTATTCTACTTAGCTTGAATAGAGGTAATAGTCCTGGAGAGTTTCATGTGGCTATTTGCAGATAAAAGTATTTATCTCTAAGTAGGCAGATTTCGAAATGTAGGTAATAACAGTGACAAACATGTTTAAAATCCCCAATGTAGTTGTAGAGTAAATAGAATTGTATATAGACTGTGAACTTGAGTAAAATGGCTATTCAGCAAGAAGAAAAGGATTTAAGGATGGTGGTCTGCTAGAAAAATAGCTTTAGTTGCTAAGAACAAGCTGACCAGAAAATCCCACAAGGCAAAAGATAAAGGAATACTGTAATTTCTTCAGCCATTTTCATTGTTCATAACCCAGAAATAGAGAAAAATTTTGTAAGAATGATTTAAATTTTTATGACAATAATGACTCAGATAGTGAACAAAGTTTTAGATTCTTGATGATAGAATAAAAATCTAAAATAGCAAGTACATAAATTGTTTTTTGCCTTCCAGTTTGAGAACAGTAAAACATTTGCACCTGTTAGCATGTTTCCTTCAAAAGATTAAAAGAAGTTTAACCGGCATTTACCCAATTCTTACTTTCTCTTCCTAAACAAGAATACAACTGAATGTGGTAGGGGCTAGAAATGAATTTTGACTTTACAAAATATAATGACAAAATTACAAAACTGTAATCATTTTTGTTTTGCTCTGCTTGGTGTCCAGGACCAACTTGATACTATAGGGTCATGCAGTACGGAGAATTAAATACTGGGCTCCTACACATAAAACATACCTGCCAGTCCTTTGAGCCATTTCCCCACTCCCAAATTGGGATGTTATGGTGGATTGCATTCTCTGTTTTCCAGGAAATACTGCATTGCACAATAAAGTTGTGATGTGCAAAAAAAAAAAAAAAAAAAAGGAAAAGAAAAAGCCTTTGCAAAAATCTATATATTTGTAGTCAGAAAACAAAAATTCTACTTCCAAAGCTTATGTAAAGAAAGTGCTAGATATCTATAGTATATGAACAAGCATTATGCACAGAAGCAAGTCAGCCTCTCTCTTTTTCTATCTCAACATGCACAAACACCAAAAATAAATAGAAAGGAAATTACATCCAAGTGATTTTTTTCATGCCTTTATCTCTACTTAGTGTTTAGGCAGAATTAAGTGATTTAAAATATATTGTTATGGCCAGAGTCTCTTTATATCCTCTCTACCTGCTAATGGTGTTAAGTTGTGGATATTTTAAATAAAGAATTAAACTATAATTTGAGCAAGGTCTTTTCACAGTACGTTTGTAGCAGAATTACACTATCTTTTGGACAGAATCAATAGTGCATAAATTCTCTGTACACTAATTAGCAATTCATTTTAAATTTACATAAATCACTCCTTTTATATAAAATTGAATTTAAGTGGAAGTCATTCACTTCCCATTAAGGTATAAGCTTCCCTAGTGAAATGTAAGTTAAGGTCAGTTTTGTCTTGTGGAAGCAGAGTTAATGTAGCTATCGTAATTCTACCTAAACTTGCTATAGGCACCTTAAAAATATGATTTGCTGCAACATGCATAGAACTGGAAAAAATCATGTTAAGTGAAATGAGTCAGAAGGACAAATACCAGATAATCTCACTTATCTGAGATATATAGAATAGCAGCAAATGCAAAGTAGCAAGGTTGGAGGCGATAACTATATTAATCTTTACCATAGATTATAGACATGCTAAAGACAGGAAAGGAAAGAAACTAAAGAAAAGAGTAAAAGGAGCCAAAATTGTGGGAGATAACTGGAATAGTGATAAGGGGCCTCAAGCACATCAGTGGTAATAGAGGAGTTGTATAAAAATAAATATTTAAACCACAGAGCCAACAATAATGTAAGCATGAGATACAAACTGTATTTGCCAAAATTAAAAATGTGGGCCAGAGAGACAGTATAGTGACTCCTTAAATCCAGGGTGCCCAGGTTCCATCAAAGGCACTACACATGGTTCATTGAGAATGACCAGGAGAATCCCTGAACACAGAGCCAGGATTAAGCTCTGAGCACAGCCAAGTGTGGTCCCAAACAAAAGCAAAACACCAGCATAGTGTCTTTCAAGGAGGAAGACAGGTATGTGGAGGTAACCTGGGGTCATTAGTGAAGGGAGGCCAACACTAATGGTAAAACTGGTATTGGGACATTGCATGAATGAATCTAAACCACAGATAACTTTATCATTACAGTGCTTTTATAAGGGAATAAGATAAAATCAAAAATTTTAAACTATGATTCCAAGCTAGTTTAGTTAAAAAGTTGAAGTCACTTAAGAAAATTGCTCAGACAAGTAATTAGTATTATACCAAAACTAAGTATTTCACAGTTACATTTGCTTTTACCTAAAAATAAAAACTGGAGCAATACAAGGGAAAACTGCCAAGACTGAAAATAATATGCAGCAGCTGTAAGTAATTGGGAATGATAATCATAATTAGACAAGATGTAAGATATGTGCTAAAATCCAGATTGGATCTTCCTGTTGACAACTGGGAGAAATCCCAAATGATTCAGTTCTACACCTAGCCCAGGCACTTCTGCTACATGCCTGAAAGCTCTTCAGAAACCAAATCCTGCAGTAGATACTCAGGAGACCACTCTCAAACACACATTGTACTGTTTGGGGAGTAGGTGAGGTGAGGAGTAAAAAGAACTGATCATGCTTTCTGACATTAAGGAGCAGATGGACTAAATTAATGGTCCAATTATCTAGCAATGAATGGTCTTAAATAAAAGCCCTTTCCAAAAAGTTATGATAATGAAGATAAAAATATGCTTGTAAAAATAAAACAAAAGACAGACCAGAGAAACTTTGACTAATTGCATGTTGAGAATGAAGTAAGCTGTTTGTTGCAGTGAAATTAGCTCAAGAATGTCTATGAGAAAGAGGAATATTTCTATTTGCTCAGTGACTCAGAGAATGCCTAGCAAGACAGCACACTCGAATTTGTGAAGTGACTAAGCAAATAAATGCTGTTTTGTTGTGGTCCAAATAACAACAATATCCCTAAAAGAAGAGCTGCAGAATTTCAGTTTCCCTCAGTAAGGCAATGGATCTACCTGAAGATTTGGATCAAATAGATACTTGTCATACCTTTATTGGCATCAATTTTCCCCATAAAAAAGTGAATTAAAAGTATGAACATATTTAATCTTTATAATATATGAGTTACTTTGTTACATATTGGCTAATAAAGATATTGAAGTAAACTTAGTTAAGAAATGGATAAATTTAGTCTAGTTTCAAGGAGCTGGAGCTCAATATCATGTGATCTCACAATTCCTGTATTATGTACAATGAGATATTAAATATTGCATATAATATCTAGCTTTCTTAAGAATGCAGCCTCCTTTGTTTTAAAGTTCTTTGCTTTGAATTCTGGCCTACAACCCCCTGTCATAAATAACCTTTTTGAAGGAGTGGGGAAAGAGGTGCTTCCCAAATGGATATCGTGATGGGAATGACCTCTTCTGACTCTTGACCAACTGGATGAGCAGTTCAATGAGATTATCTAAGAATGCTATGTTGCTCTGTTCCCCGGGTAATCCTCTTCAGGTAATCTGGATGCTTAGGAGCATGCAGGGTTATACCTAGTGCTCAGTGGTCCTCTTAGCAATGCTCTGGACTATTCAGTGCCAGAGATCACACCAAAGTTGGCCATACACAGGCATGTATCTTAACCCCTGAACCTATAGACCATTTTGCAAGGGAGTGTTTAATCTGATTTGGAGAGGGACACATCCAGCAGTGCTCAGAGGTTATGACTGGCTCTGAGTTCAGGGGAGCATATGAATGCTAGGGACAAAACACAAGTCAGTAGCTTGCAAGCCAAGTGCCTTATCCTTTGTATTATTTTAGACCCAATAATCCATTTTAATTACTATTTTATTGAATTAAATGGTGAGTATGAAAGCATCTAGTTCATTGTTAAAGGTATATGGTTATCTTTTAGTTTCTCCTTCTCCTCCTCACCATCTGTTACTAGTTCTCTTTTAATAATCTTTACACTTCTGCTTTATTGTTTCCTTCCCCCATTTTGGTCTCAATTTAAATTCTCTTCTTCATTTTTCATAAATCCATACAATTAACAGGTAGTAGAAAAGAAGCATATTTTCTAGCATATTCTGACTTAAGAGAATGGCAGGGAAACAATGATTAAGATATTTTTCTCACAAGCTCTTGAATTAGACTATTAGATATGTGTATAATTTAATGTAACAAACATCTGTAGTCATATTTGATGTAGGATGCATAGTTGAACTTTATAAGAAATAATGTGATATGGCTCCAATATGCCAATGCTTATAAGTCAGTGTAGGAAAAACACATACATGAAAAAGGAATAATAGTGGGGCTAAACAATTGAACAGTGAGTAAGGCCCTACCCTTGCACAAGGCTGATTAGGTTCTCAATCATTGGTATCAGACATAACTCCCAGACCTGCTAATAGTGATTCTTGAGCAGAGAACCAGAAGCCTTGAAAAATAGCAGTTGTCGGAGAGATAGCGCAGCGGTGTTTGCCTTGCAAGCAGCCCATCCAGAACCTAAGGTGGTTGGTTCGAATCCCGGTGCCCCATATGGTCCCTCGTGCCCGCCAGGAGAGATTTCTGAGCAGATAGCCAGGAGTAACCCCTGAGGAGTGGCCCAAAAACCAAAAAAAAAAATAGCATTTGTACCCCCTAAACAAAAACAAGCAAAATTTAAAAATCTCTAAAGAAACAAATCATATCAAAATCAGGTCTAAGCAGGGCACTGACAATTCTTATTCAAGAGATTCTGAGTCATTCGTATGGAAAAGGTGGTATTTAAGGGTAAGTAAAACTTTCAGAGATGTAGGAGTATGGGAAAGGTCATTTAGGTAAGAATATAGCATGTGAAAATTTCATGAAGTTATAAAAGATATTATATGTACATAAAATATTTCATGCAATAAATTGAAAAATCTAAAAAAAAAAAAAAAACCAGGTATCTTGTGGGCCCTGAGTGACTGTAGAGCAGATAGAGTACTTTCCTGCAACTGGATTATTGTGTTTAATCTCCAACATTCCATATGGTGCCCTGAACCCACCAGGAGTAATCCCTGGGTGCAGAGTCAAAAGTTAGAAGATATGAGCATCACCAGTTGTGGTCCAAATAAAAATATCCCTAAAAGCAGAGCTGCAAAACTTTGGTTTTTCTCAGTAAGGCAATGGATCTACCTGAAGATTTGAATATAAAAGATACTTACCATACCTTTATTGGCATTAATTTTCCCCATAGAAATGTAAGCTAATGTTTTAAAATATAGTCATATAGCCTCCTTGAAAGAAAATTTCCCTGTTATTCTGTATAACAAAATGAAATACATTTATACTCAATTGACTTGGGGCTCCATCCCTCCTAATTTGAACGTGAATAGCAAATATGATATTGACATATTAGTAAATATGATATTGACATATTTGCTAAGCTAAATCCTGAGAAGAAAACATTTTACAGATCTGACCATGTCAGACTCAAGAGGGTTATATTCTAAGGAATCCCGAACTCTTTAGGAAACTTAGATTTATGCAGTATTAGCATCTTTTCTACAAAAGGATTATGTTACAAGGTTGACTGCCTGCTCTTCTTATATAATCTGCCTGAATAGTCTTACTGAAGTGACAAAAACTTTAGTGACAGAGTCCCTGACTCTATACAGAGAGTAGTAAGTCCAAACAGAGAAAGAAAATCCTACCAAAATATAAAGAAACAAAAACAATATTTTTCTAAAATATGAAGTTCAGGTATTATGTCCTTTATATCTTTGTAATGACAATATGGGCAATGAATATCATTGAAATATTTCATGAATATCAAGAAATATTTACTTAACATTTTTTAAACATTAGACTAAGTTCCATGGCAGTGATAAAAGATATACAAAATAAATATTATCATGAAGATGTTCTTGTTCTATCAGAGAAAGAGATAAATAAGTTGTCAAATATGTTGCAAAATTAATTTGCTTATGTAGATTTCTATAAAAGCATTTTATCTTTTAAAGTATATGATACTTAAACTGAATCTTTAAATTAATTTCTAATAATAGCTAATGATTATTTTTATAAGTTCTAACATTTAATATCAATTAGAATTTACATACCAAGCAAATTTAATTGCCCCAGATATCATGAGATACTTAATGCTAATGCCAATATTTTCATTTTTTAAATCACTCAATTAAGCAACAATATCAATGGAAGCAACAAAATCTGGCTTATAAATAATAGTAAATGAAAATAAGTCATATAATAATAGGATACCCCAACAGTTGGATTATTATGCTTTTATTTAAAAATATAAGACCTTTATCTTTGATGTATATATTCGTGCATTTTTTTAAAAAAACATATATGTTGACTATACTACTTACCTTCCTTGATTCCTTTAGAAGACTCTACAAACCTGTATGTACTTATTATTCATATATTGGTAGTAACTTAGACTTCTGTATTTGCCTTTATGTTTATATGTCCAAGTACAATGGTACTTCATAAAGAGGTCATTGAATTTCATTAATTTTAGCCTATATGATGTTTGATAAAAGCCCAGCTCAAAAAGACACCAAAAATATCAAGGAATTGTAATCATTAGGTCTAACCTCACATAAACTTGATCAACTTTGCTCCTTATTTTTGACTAACTAGTTTTTCATAATTGTAGTTTATTTTCTATGTAATAAGCTTCTTTCTGTTAGAACTAGTAGTGGTATTAAATTCACAAACATAATAAAGTACAGCAATTTGAGACTCAGTGGACAAAATACATTCATTTCATTGAAAAGTAATATGTAATTATGTGGAGGAACATATCCAGCTGTGCCCAGGGTTTACTCCTTGCTGTGTTCAGGGCTTGACTGGTAATGTTTGGGGAACAAAATGTGGCTTTAGGGTTCAAATCTGATTTGACCTTTCTCACTGCACTAGTGCTGGCAATCTTATGATAATTTTATAAGAAATTTATAAGATTTAGAAGCTACAAGATGACCTATTCACCATGTTAACTGGTACATTGTTCAACAGATTTTTCTTGTGTTTGTTTGGTTTGTTCTTTGTTTTGGAGTCATATCCAATAATACTCAGGAGTTACTTTTAATTTTGCATTCACCTCTGGCTGTGCTTAGGGGACCATATAGGTAGGATGCCTGGGATCCAATTTCATGTCAGTTGCATGCAGGGCAAGTGTTCTATCCACTGTATTATGTCTCCAGCCACAGCAGGTATTGCTGGAGCAGCATTATGTACCAGACATTGTGTCTAAAAGTCCCAATAAAAATAAAACAGGATCTGGCAAGAAAATATTATAGTTTTATGAAAGAATTATATCTACAAATACATGCAATGCAATCTGGTTATTTAAAAAGAATATATGTGGTAGCATAATGACAGTATAGGTAGTCTGCTAGACTTGGTAAATAAAGAAGAGAAAATTTAAGAAAGAGCAACTCCAAATTGCATTTTACAGGCTGTGTAAGAAGCTTTGAAGGTCATTTTTACTCTGCCCATTTACAGTTTTATTTAATTTGTCACAGTAAAAAAGTTTTATCTTTGCTTTGTATGTATGGCTTTTAAAAATCTATTATTTATGAAATGGTTGTACTCCATTTGCATATTCTAAAACTGTTACTATAATACTGGTTATACTCTACTCAAATTCAGCAAAAATAACTAAAGTAATTATTATTGAGAAAGTAGTAAAGCAATTAAATATTCATTTATATCTTTAAAAAAATCTTCCTCTGCCTTGAACAAGAGGATATACATTAGTTTCATAGTTTAAATAAGACATCTTACGTACCAGAACATAAAAAGCTTTCTGTTCAGCAATAGACTAATTTGCTTTCTCATCACATTTTTCAAAACTGATTTGTGATGTATACACAAACATTAAATAGTTAATTTTATTCTGTGTCTCTGAAAAGTCGCAGTCCTTAAATCTCACTTCCTTAGGCTCAGCAATTGTACTTCCATGCAACTTCACAATTTAGGCATTAGTAGGGACCACTGCCTCTTCCTTACACCTTAATTTCTTTCTTTTTTTATTTTTTGCCGGAGACTCACATTTTAATTTCTTAGAGGCATAAACAACACAATTTTTCTTGCTACCTAGAAATATAAGTCGCCGATAAAAAGCTCCATTAAAAGCTTATCATTCAAACTTAGATGGACAAAAATTGTTTCTAGATTTGAGTTATGGATATGGAAGTGAAATAAACATCTTTTCTTCACCTTACTCATATTTATGATGAAGCCGATTCTGAAATCCAGATCTTATTAAGAAAAAAAGAGTTAAGAATATGTTGGTATATTTCTTATTTTTCTTATTAATTTTTCTTATTAATATTCTAGCCATGAGAATTAATTTCTAGAGAGTGAGAGCATTGTTGTAACTTTTATTTATTTTTATTTATTTATTTATTTTTGGTTTTTGGGTCACACCCGGCAGTGCTCAGGGGTTACTCCTGGCTCCATGCTCAGAAATTGCTCCTGGCAGGCACGGGGGACCATATGGGGCACCGGGATTCGAACCAATGACGTTTTGCATGAAAGGTAAACGCCTTACCTCCATGTTATTTCCCGGGCCCCTGTTGTAACTTTTAATTTCTAAAATAATGAAACTAACACTCAGTTAGTGACCTCTTTCAATGCACTGGAATTCAGTAATAGATTCCAATAACCCAAACTTTGTGAAACCTTTGTGTTGAAACACTTTAGTGGAAATGTCACATATATCTTAGCACTGTAACACCTTAGCTTCTTCTTATGGGATCTAATGTATAAATGTAACCACATAACTTCAAATTCTTAAATATATCTTAGAATTACAAGCACTTAATTCTTTTTATTAAAAATTATTTCTTCTTTATTTTTTGATATAGATATCCAGTTTCAATTCTCTGAACTGTAGGCCCTCAAAATGACATAGCCCAGCAAGACTAATCTACTTTGAGATGTTAGAATCTATGCTGCAATATCTCCTTAGTTCATGCCTTTGTTTTATACCCTCTGCTCAAAGCATGTTCCTTTCAATTATATTCTTTGCTCATTTCTTTCTCCCTTAGAATTAGGGAGTTAAATTTTAATATACAGCTCTGTGTCACTACAGTTTGTACATACAACTCTGATATTCATTGGATGGATTATAAGTGTTTGAATATCTTTATTCACCTCCAATAAAAGGGGAGACCTTGTAAGAATCTTCATATATATATATTTATATATATACATATATGTATATATATCCTAGCAGTTATTATTTTCTGGGCACAAGGGAGTATTACTTCAAATCTCTAGACACTTCTAGTCTCAAAGGGCAAATAATGACCTATATTAAAAGCAAACTAGAATAAAGTCAATTACAGTGATTAAATAATTTAAATATATAGCTATTCATTGCAAATGGGACAACTTAGGGGGTTTTATCTGTACTAAGAAATGGGATAGGGTCCTGGGACATTGAAAAGCAAAAAGAGCATCACTCATGTTGAGGAGAGAGTGACTTAATAGGACTTTATATGCTTGCTGTACATTGACATAGGTTTCTCTGATGTAAATTATTTCTGAAGATGTTGCTAAACCTAGATAAACTACATTCTTTAATATAACCCTAAATTTTTAACCAAGGCCCTAAGAACCTTAATTGACACTAGTTCCACATACTAAGGACACTATTAGAAAAAAATCATATGAGAATATTATGTAAAAAGCTGTATATGGCCAAAGAAAATATCTCCAAACATATATATCTATGCATATATATTGCTATATGTACATATAATTATTTAAAAGTATGGTAATATTATATATTAATGTATCATAATATAGTAAATATAGAATACATTTTATCATTAATATATGATGATTAATATGTATTATATAACATTATAATATGCAATATTATAATATATTGATATATGTACATATTCATATGTGTAATCCAAAAAAAGTTGGAATCATAAGAATAGAGATTAATGATTACCAGGTAATGGAAGTAGAGGAATTAGGGAGATGTTGGAAAGTACTTACTTAGAACTAGTATACTAGTAACTCTAAAAAATTCATATCATCATGGTGAGTACAGATTAATATGCTATATAAGTGATTATACTATATAATACTTATTCCCAACACTGAAAATAAATAATTCTGGATTGAGAGAGGCATTAACAAACTCTATGGGGCCATAATCATAATGCTGTATATAAAAATATTGAACAATACACTATACACCTTATACTTTGAATTTTTTATTTTCAATTACACCATAATAAAACACATTTTAAAAAATATGGAACAGAGAGATAGTATACAGAGGTAGGGAACTTGCCTTGCACAGGGCCAGCCTCGATTCAATCTAATCTTCCAAACCCCAAAAGGTTTTATCTCTAACCACAGTCAGTAGTAAGCCTTGAATACACCAGATGTGGCCCCCAAAGACAAAAATAAACCATTTTAAAATACTAATATGGGGGCCCGGGAGATAGCATGGAGGTAAGGCGTTTGCCTTTAATGTAAAAGGTCATCGATTCGAATCCCGGTGCCCCATATGGTCCCCCGTGGCTGCCAGGAGCAATTTCTGAGCATGGAGCCAGGAGTAACCCCTGAGCATTGCCGGGTGTGACCCCCCCAAAAAAAGTTTAAAAAAATACTAATATGAATAATATTCACTAAACAAAATTGTGTAATGTGGATAATAAGAATAATATAAGTTGGTGATATTTTAGTTTTAATATTTTAGTTTTTAACATGTCTGGATCCCAGTGTAATATGCTATAAAACTTGTTTTTTATATACAATTATCGTTACACCCTTTATTGGTGTTATATACTATCTCTTTTGCCCTTGAGAAAAGTGAAGCTAAAAGATGTTAGTGAATAGATATTCTCAGACAGCAAAACCAGATGTGGACCTTGTAAGTGTGTGTAACTCTGATGCTAGTGCTCCCCCCAATACACCCAACTGCCTTTGGATGATTGTTAAATTCCCTAAAGACGCAAATTAGATTTTTATTTACTGTTTCCCATTCCTTTCCAGCTCCAAGTACAGCCCAGTATGGAATTACCGGGAGCGCTGAAGTTCTTTTCTCCTGCTGGTACCTTGTGTTGACACTGTCCTCTTTCACCAGCATATTCTACCTGAAGAATGCCATTCTACAATAAATTTAAAGACCCATAAAAGGCTTTTAAGGATTCTCTGAAAGTGCTGATGGCTGGATCCAATCTGGTACAGTTTGTTAAAAGCAGCGTGGGATAAAATCAGCAGTGCTTACATGGGGATGATCGCCTTCTGTAGAATTGCTCATTATGTAAATACTTTAATTCTACTCTTTTTTTGATTAGCTACATTACCTTGTGAAGCAGTACACATTGTCCTTTTTTTAAGACGTGAAAGCTCTGAAATTACTTTTAGAGGATATTAATTGTGATTTCATGTTTGTAATCTACAACTTTTCAAAAGCATTCAGTCATGGTCTGCTAGGTAGCAGGCTGTAGTTTACAAAAACGAATATTGCAGTGAATATGTGATTCTTTAAGGCTGCAATACAAGCATTCATTTCCCTGTTTCAATACGAGTCAATCCACATTTACAAAGATGCATTTTTTTCTTTTTTGATAAAAAAAGCAAATAATATTGCCTTCAGACCATTTCTTCAAAATATAATACATATCTAGATTTTTCTGCTCGCATGATATTCAGGTTTCAGGAATGAGCCTTGTAATATAACCGGCTGTGCAGCTCTGCTTCTCTTCCTGTAAGTTCAGCATGGGTGTGCCTTCATAAAATAATACTTCTTTTTTGTCTCCAAGTAATACAAATGTTTTTGCCAAATTCCACTATTTGAGAGCAAAAAAGGAACCACAGTGATAAAGTTAAACTATACTTATCTCTAAAGAACAGAGGAGCTGTTTGATTGTAAAAAAAAATTCCTTCCCCTCATTACCAGTGGGGTTGGAGAATTTCGTCCCATAATAACTTCGTTTTGTGATGAAAAGCAATTTGCGTAATTGTCCTACGCAAAGCAATTTGCGTAGTACAAGTCCATTTACCAATGGCTTTTTTAGTTGTAGTTAAATGTTAGATCCACTTTGGGAAATAATTCCCTTGAAAATGACAGCACAGCCTATCCAAGTTACTGCCTAGCAACGCAGCCTCTTTCCCTTCCATTTTCCAGGCCAACATGACTAAGATGGTTAGTCAGAAAGGACACAAAGTATGATAACCTAATTTTGTATGAGTTGCTAAACACTCAAAATTAATTTGGTTTTGTGGCAGTTATGTTGATATGATAGATATATTGCTCCCATGAACAGGAACGTTTTGCATATTTTTCCATCTGAAAACATCATTCAGATGATAGTTTGGAATGCATTGTATATAAAGCAGTTCCAAAATATATTATAAAAACTACAGGATGGTATGCAGCAGATCAATCCCTGAATAACTAATTTATCTGAAAACATATCTCTAGCCATTTTACCTCATTAGTAAGACCAAAAATTAAAATTTACCATATTTTATTTCTTTTGCATGATATATGCAAGAGATGATAAAAACAAAATACCAGGGATGAGAATACCTACAGATACATCAATTTTGAAATTATAAGAACTATTATATTATTTCTATCATAAAGAATTAAAATTTCATGTTTAGAGAAATGACTGTTATTTTCACAAGTATTATATTACAAAAGTTTGGTGACTGGAGCATTAGTACAATGGGTAGAGCATTTACCTTGCACGTGACTAACCCAGTTCAATACCTGGCATCCCCTATGGTTCCCTGAACCAGCCAGGAGCGATTCCTGAGCACAGAGCTTAGAGTAACCCCTGAACACTACTGGGTGTGCCCCAGAAACCAAATAAAAAGTGTTTGATGATTTTTGATGATGTTACCAATAAGTAAAAATTAAGTGATAAAGTTAATACAAAAGATATCATCAAGGTTATAAATATTTAAAATAACCCCAAATTCCTCTAAATGTGATGATTTGAAAATCATGCTTTTTTTCAAGTCTATTTAGTCCCAAAATATACTACAAAAAGTTAATCGTAAATGAGGAGACAAAAAATACAATAGTTTCTAATAAAATGGCAATAATATGTCATTGTGCTATTCAATTTACTCACTGTAATAATTTCTACATTATTATGACTGAATGTTAAAAATGACGTTTGGAAATTCCTATGGCATTTTGACTTGGATGATCATTCATTGATTTTCAAAAAAAAATTGACTTTTTAAAAACATTCGGTGGAATAAGTGAGTAGTAAATTGCGAATTCTCTATTTTGTATTGCAGCTTTAAAGTGGCACACTCCATTATAATCTACTTACTAGAAATAGTGGTGCTACCACAAAAGTGTTCAACATCAGTACCATTGTTTTGGAAGAAAGAGACAGGTCAAGAATGCATCTTATACAGTGACCACTTTCCTAGAGTTAAAAATACCTCCTCTTTGTAAGGTTTGTAGGGTAATGTGAGGTAAATCGAGGTATAAGCTATGGATGAACCAAATAATTAGTTCCAAGTGTTGTCATGATTCCGAATTTGTGGAGTCTGGTGTTTTTTCCATAGAATGTGACAGAAGTACAGTCATAGCTCAGTAGCTATATGTATTTGCCTTTATGTTAGAAAAGACTTTCTTGAGTGACATTTTTAAATAGAGGAGGTATTTCCTATGTTTTTCTGTATCACAGCAGCATTCCTAGTCCCTAGGCCCCTGGACAGAGTGAAATCATAAGTATTTATGAGTTCAATATTGTTCAAATAAGGCTACAGTATTTGCTTTTTTGTGTGAATGTATTGCATATAATGTTCAAGTAGATGATTTTACATTTATGGACATATGAAATGTCTGATTACTCCATTTTATCAGTCCTGACTGTACAAGATTGTTGCAATTTCAGAATAGCAGTTTTATAAAAATTGATTTATCTTCTGATCTATGACAATTTTTTCTAGCTATTCATTTTAGCATTAAATTTCCACAAGTTCCATTTGTGGAATTCCTTGGGTTGCCCCGGTTTTTCTTTTTCAAAGAAGAAAAGGGAAAATATAGAGTGCAGTTGAAAAAGAAGAGACAAGAAATCAAAGGAAGGAAAAAGAGCCAACTAAGGAAGAAAGGCAAGACAGAAGGAAGAGTAGGAGAGAGGAAAGAAGTGAAATGGTAGTTGATAATTCATTTGCATTCTTCTTTTACCTACAAGTTTGTAGTTACGTTTTACAATGATCCCATTAAAAACATATGTCCTGTTACTGCCATTAAATCCCTATTATGCATCAATTATATAACAAAAGTACTGCCCAAATTATAGCATTGTATTTTGGGGTACACTAAAAAGATTTAAGAGAGTGAGAATGTCAAGCTTGAAGCTACTTTTGGGGGATTAAGTGAAAAAATAATGTTTTATCATGACTTTTAAGCTATATCTAGAAAGTAGACTGGAGAACTGAGAAAATTAACAGATAATTCAGGACAAAAAATATATATATGCATATATATAAATACCCCTATGTGTGAACTCAGAACCTTCTGAGAAACTTATCAAAGCCAATCATTTATATTGATCAAATTTACTGAATAATTGTTAATTTATCCATTGTGTTTAGCTTTGTAACACAGCCAAAAGTTAACTATTTAATCTTTTCAATAAAAATTGTTTTTTGAAATTCAGAAATGATTTTAAAAAGGTCAGGTTTTTAACTATTTATTGAAGTATGTGGATGTACAGTATTTCAATAGATATGAATATGAATAAATGGTATGCCTTAAGATTCTTTGAATATGTATTTACTTTAAAGACTGGAAAAAGATCTTCCTGTCTTTTAGTAAAACATCCATATTTCATAATCTGATGTAAAATATGTTGTACTGTTTCCAATAGGTGAATATATAAAGTCAGTTTATCAATTAAAATATGTATTTGACTCATTTTAAAACTTAGTTTGAGAGACAACTAGAAGAAATACTAATTTAAAGATGGTTCTGCAAATCCCCTCCAAATGTTCTGTATGCCTGCTCTATGATATTCACATCTTTCAGTTCCTTCAAAACAGTACAGAAAGATTTTAGATGCTATGGCTTTAATTTCCCATATTGTTTATTTTTTCAGTTACTAGTCCCAAAAGTTTGGAAGAGCTGAACATCTTAAAAAATAATTTCTGAATAACTTTATGACCTATTATTTAGAACATATACCTGCAAAAGAGGAGTCAGCAAGGTGGCGCTAGAGGTAAGGTGTCTGCCTTGCAAGCGCTAGCCAAGGGAGGACCACGGTTCGATCCCCCGGTATCCCATATGGTACCCCCAAGCTAGGGGCAATTTCTGAGCGCTTAGTCAGGAGTAATACCTGAGCATCAAATGAGTGTGGCCCGAAAAATCAAAAAAAAAAAAAAAGAAAAAAAGTGTTAGCAACAAAGACCAATGATAAAATCAAGATAATTTTGTAGACTGTCTGAAAATGTGTACAAGAGACAGGCAGATAGTATAATTTCATAAGCTAACAGAATATAAAACAGAAAGAATATACTCTACCGCAAGGTTCAGTTCATTTTCTTAAAAAAATATCTTGCTCTCCAAACAAAATGTCGCTTGCCTGAAAACCCAGTTTGTGGCTATTGTAATATGCAAATGAGTAGTTTAAGCTCTTTTCCCCCAATCTGTCCATCTAAGATAGTCAACAAAATTGAAAAAAAACCTGGTGCATGAACAGAACAACAAACCATTAAAAAGATCCACACCTGGCATAATTAGCTATTTTGAAATAAGGTCATCATTGGTATTCTGGAGAAAATATTTCTACCCAAGTCCTCTTTCCACAACAAACAAAACACACAGAGCAACAAATAAACAATAACAAATAAAGCACACTAATAAACTTCTAATTTTTTTCCATTGGCTCATTATTTCTCTCTTTGTATCTTCTACACTGAACTCAATCGTGTGAAAATAGAAGCACTAGGAATCAGGCCATAAAACCTTATTGTGAAACAAACGGATTTCTCAACATAATAAGCCTGTATGCAGATACTTCAAAATGACATGGAAGCTTTTGGAAAATAGTTATCCACTGTAGCCATCTACCAGAAATATAACATTTTTAAAGGGTAATTTCCCTCCCAAAATTATTGAAGACAGTAATTTACCTAAAAACATAATGTCTATATTTCCCCTCAACTTTCCAGAAAGAAAATGCTTATTTTCTTAGTAATCCCAAACTTATTGAAAGGAATCAATATTGGCAGGAGAAAAAAACCCAACAAGATAATTAAATAAATAATTTGTAATCTCACACCACATACTGAAAATAAACAAATAAACAAGTAAATAAAAAGATACATCAGGTTTTGTTATTCACTAAGACTATTTTTCAGCACTCACATGCAATAAAATTCTTAGGGTACCTAATATCGGAATTCTTGAGCACACCATTTAAAAATTCATGGTAATGGAGTTGGTAAGATAGTAGAGTATGTAAGGTTTTGTCTTGCACATGGTAAACCCAGGTTTGATCCCTGGAATCCCCTAATGTCCCCTAAGCACTGAGTGCAGAGTCAGGAGTATCTCTGAGTGCAGAGCCAGGAGTAACTCTTGGCTATTGCTGGGTGTGTCCAAAAAAATAAAAGTAAATAAAAATAAATAGTAAGTAAATTTTTCAATTAAATACTTATTTTAATTTGAAGTGATGCTGTTTGATATAACTCATATCAAAATACTATGTATACATACACAGACATATCTGCTTGAGTTACTTTGTGGGCCTAGTTCTTTTGCCATTCAAGAGACATAATCAATTGGCAAAAAAGAACTGGTAAAACTGTTTTAACTTTAAGCCAATAAATAGGACGATGGCAGATCATATTCTAAATAGCTCTCTTGGCTCTGTGGTCATGTGAAGCAATTTATATAGGAAAAGAAAAGAAAGGCTTTTCTTTTTAAGTGTAGATTACAGATCTTGGATAAGAATGGTTAATAAATTCTCCTGTGGTCTGGTCCTCAGAGAAAACTGCAAATATAAATATAAAAATTTCTGACTAACAGGACAGCTGTAGGGCATTTGCCTTGCACGCGGCTGACCTAGGACAGATTGAGGTTTGATCCCCCAGCATCCCATATTTTTCCATAAGCCAGGAGCGATTTCTGAGCAGAGCCAGGAGTAACACCTGAGCAACACCAGGTGTAGCCCAGAAACAAACAAACAAAAAAATTTTTTTCTGACTAAATATTCCATCTGCATTGTCTTTTTGTAATAGGTTTTGGGGAAAGGACAAAATAAAAGTAAGACTTTTTAAAATTTTTCAAATGTTCTCCAAAAGAATTTTTCACTTCTTAATTTTGAAATTCAGTTTTTTTGTTGTTGTTTTTTTGTTTTTGTTTTTGAACCACACCCAGAGACGCTTAAGGTTACGCCTGGCTATGTGCTCAGAAATCTTTCCTGGATTGGAGAACCATATGGGACTCTGGGGGATCAAACTGAGGTCTGTCCTGGGTCAGTCATGTGCAAGGCAAACGCCCTACCACTTCATCACCGTCTATCCCCTAGTTCTTAGTATCTTTTGCACTGGTTACATTTCTGATTGAACAGAAGAACAAAGAGGTTATATTTCTAGAGATTATGCACTCTAGGACAGAAATGGAAACCTGTAATCTAAGAAAAACATTGAATTTTGTTGTCAAAATATAAATACAATAAATACAATGCAGATTCTATAGTCATTATTCTCCAGGGGGGAAAAATGGAGAAACATGTCTTTTTTTTGCATATAAAAATGAACAGATTAAATCATGGATGAAGGATTAATATTCTAATAGCAGATAAATGGACAACTCCATGTAAGACGGAATTACAACCATAAACATTAAAGAAATAAACTAAAAGAGGTAAAACTTCTTCCAGAGAAAGAACATTCAGTTGAAACTTCAACCAACTGAATTTTTTTAATAGCCTTCCTTTCTGCTTTTGTGGAAAGTGAATGTGGCGATGTTCTTATTTTTCCCAGATAAAGTTGTTCGTGATTGGGTTACAATCATACAATGTATAGCAATCTGCATCAATGCACATTTCCGGCCACCAGTGTCAACAATTTCTCTCTCACTAATGTCCTCTTCCCTCCCATCCACTTTCTCCCACCTGCCTCTGAGGTAGACAGGCATTTTATTTCTATTTATTTTCTCTGTATCTATCTCCGCCTCTCTCTATGTCTCTCTCTATCTCTTTCTGTCTGTCTATGTCTCTGTCTCTCTTTTTTTTCCTCTGTCTCTCATTTTTGACACTATAGTTTTCACCACTCCAACAGAACTTGTTTACAGATCTACAAGCCCAGGTCTACATGCTCAGTGGTAGAGCTCTTGCTTTTTCCATGTGAGGTCAATTCAATCCAAACATTGCCAAAAATAGTAATAGTGATATTTTCCCTTACTTACTTATTAGAGCTTTCAAATTAGTTTAATTTTTTTCTGCTTCTTGTTTGTTTAGTTGTTTTACTTGGGGTCCACATCTCAGAGTGATCAAGGGTTTCACCAGAATATGTACTCAATTACTCTTTGCATTGCTCTGGGGACCAGACAGGATGCCAAGGATCAAACTCAGGTTGACTCCATGCAATACAAGCACCTTAACCGCTGCACTGTTTTTAATCACACAAAACAATTTAAATTTAATGAAAGGTAGAATCATCATAGAGTCTGAAGAAGGTAATTTGAATATTATGTTCAAACTCTAGCTAATTAAAACACATATAGTGTCATAACTAAATGGCAGGAGAGTATCATAAAAATTTTATTGTATCAAAATAAATTGCTTTATGGTTAATCTTAAGTAAATGTTTGATTTGCATGCATATTTTATACCCCTATATTTTGTACCCCTATTATGCCCAGTATTGTGTCAAAATTTCTCAGAGGAAAGAGGACCATAAGTGGAAAGTTTTTCATGCCTTCCTCTTACTAATGCATCCTAAAACACAGATATCTATCTAAAATTAAAATTTACAAAAATCTTAAAAACTGAGATTAGATAAATACTATAATATGTAAGGTGTTTGTCTTAAATGTAACTGACCTGTATTTCAATCCTTGACATCATTATGTTTCCCTGAGCACCACCTGGAATGATCCTTGATCCAGGAACCAAAGTTAGCTCTGAGTACTGATGAGCATGTCACTTAAATCTCCCACTCTTAAAAGTAATTGAATAAAATGAATTGCTGGAACCAGAGAGAAAGTACAAATGGTAGGGCACTTGCCTTGCATGCTGCCTATCGTGGTTCAATCCCTAGCATCCCAGATGGTCTCCTGACTTCCACTAGAGGTAATTCCTGATTTCAGAACCAGGAGAATATCCGAGGACCACTGGGTGTGACACCCAAACAGAAATCAACTAAAAAACAATGAAATTAATATTTAAATTATATATTCTATCCAAATGATGCAGAATATCCCAGTTATGTTTACATTTAGTAATCTACATTATATTTCTTTTTTCTTTTTCCTTATTTCACAAACCATCACCCATCATTTGAGACATACAGAAGGAGAAATA